>JBBPBX010087702.1:0-14646 GCA_038048925.1 Garcialebias charrua
AAGGCCCTGAGGGGGCTGGCCCACTCCACACACGCCCAGAGAAACAGGGTCTGGCTCTTCGTCCATCTGGGAGAGACACACACATCAATATGAGCAGCATGTCTTATAGTTTGAATAAGAATTAAAAATTACATACAGTAGTCCCTTGCTACTTCGCAGCTCGTTTATCACGGACTCGCTCTATTACGGTTTTTCAAAGTAAGACTGGACATGACACACAATGGCTGATTGATGGATGAGATGCACGATCGTCATGGAATCATTATTTAAAATGTTACAGTATTTAAATTTAAATTGTTTATTTAAGGAGGAAGATTGGGACTAACAGGTGATGAGTGTGATTACAGCCTGGCACATGTCATGACAAAGTTACTAAACTTGAAATGAACTTGGACTTTTGTCTGCCTACTTTGTGGTTTTCACTTATCAGCCCACCAGGGATAAGTGAAAAACCACAAATTAGGAATAGTAGTACAAGTAGTACCGTAAGTAGTAGGTATATATATATATATATATATATATATATATATATATATATATATATATATATATATATATATATATTTTTCTCACTTGGCTCTCGTCAGAGGCAGACGCGTCTCCTTTCCTCTCCCGTCTTCCCCCACCCCCTGCTGCTGGCAGCTCCACAGAAATGCACTTCGAACGCAAATTAAGATGGATTGGAGGCTTGGGCATTCGATTCTACAAAGAAGATCCCCACAGAAGAAGGCACAGGGGAGCCTTTCCACCCGCACAGAGTGACGGAGGAACGCCATGGATTCCGTGATGGTTTCTGGTTTCCGTGGATTTCTGGGAATGCTCTGGGAGGTGACTAATCTTGGATTATATTGAGTATGATGGCTGTGCTTTACTTTTTGGCGTTTGTGGAGCACTGGTCTATCGCAAAAGAGGGGGACTTCAGCAGGACTTATGACTGAAGCACCCGACGTCTGGTCTGCGCTATGACCTCGAACAAGCAGCTGTGTGCGAGCCTATCCGGGAGGTGTACAGAATCACCCTTGGTCTTGTGGACTCTGTTCGCTGTCAAACATCAGAACTCAGCTGTGTGAGAGCTCTTTCTGAGGGGGAGCTGGTCACCCTTGGTTTTTAGGACTCGGGTCGCTGTGGTTTTTACATCTGAGGTCGGAGCTGGATCAGTGGAAAAAGTCCCGAATTGGATTTTGGACAGAATTGCCCTCACAGACTGAAGGCTGCAAAAAAATTACAGTGTCTGCCTGATGTGAAAATATTTTGTGAATTCTTATCTGACTCCCTTGGAAACAGCCTTGGACAAGCTGGATATCTAAATTCTCCTGAAGTGCTTACTGTGGAAAACACAGCTGTCTCTGTCTTGTCTGCTTACCCCCCCCCCCCTACCCCGGAGAACTTTTCTATGACCGTTAACGGAGTCCCGGAATGTGTCATGGACAGAAACCTCCCTGCCTCGGCCCATCTCTCTCAACATGCAATATGTTACTGTAACTAAATGTGCTTAAGATATGGTTTTTACTGGATCATGCGGTGTCTTGCAGACAAAACGTGATTCATTTTTTTTAATATCAACGCTGTAACCCCCATGGTTTCTTACCCTATTTTCCCACCTTTGACCTTCATCTGGTGACGGATGAGAGCGGCCGCGCTAATGAACATGTCATGTGTTTTGATAAGCAGCAGCTTTTTGCACTCAACTCTCTCTGGATGACTGTAATTACATATTTACGCTGTATCGGTGGAAATTGATGCAATGTTAATAAACCTATCTTGTATCTTGTATCTTGTATCTTGTATTTAACGAGTATTTCTTTATGATGTTGGATAATACCCCCCCCCCCAAAAAAAAAAAAAATTTGTCTGTGCTGCACATTTTTTTAAAGTGATTAAATCCTGTCACAATACAGTAATAATAACAATAGCAGTTTTAAATTAGTTAAAGTAAAAATATATAAATGAACAATAAAAATAGAAAAACTTGAAAAAACAACACTTGTTGCTGTCATTGAGATCAGTTATACCATATGATGGCATGAGGGAGCACTTGCATCTGACAAAAACAAACCAACACAATTATGTGTTGAAATATTCAACACATACAGTGTGTTACACTTTTGTTGCAATTTTAACATATTGTGTGTTAAAATTAACACAAAATGTGCTTCAAATGTAATGACACATTTTTTGCGTTGTTTTTTAACACATCTCTTATAAGAGTGAACATGAAATTCAGAAACGTGTTACCCTGAGTGTTTAGAAGCTGGAATGCAGTTGATTCCATTTCAAAAACTAAAGGAAGTTTGGAAATATGTCAAAGATGATAAAGGCCAGCGGCCGACCCCGTCACATCACTTGCACATTGATTGCTGGACATGGGCACCGGCGACCCCCGTGACCCAAAATGGAAGAAGCAGGTAAAAGATAATGGATGCATGGATGGATGGACCCCCTGACCCCCACACATTACAAATGCTTCTGACGCCAATGGCCTGTGATGTTCTGTGATGGCGTTAAATTCAAAGCAGTCTGCTCCTCAGATGAATGTTTCTGTTCAGTGCCCTGAGATGATTCTGTTGTGACTTGGCACTACACAGTATAAATAAACTGAATTGAATTGGCCAGGCCCCCCTGTTCAAGACAAGAGTCATTGTCAGCACTGGGGGCAAAGCACCCCTAAGGACATATTCTACAATCGCCCCTGAATGGCTTGATATTTTGATTTTTGTGTGCCTTACGTTGTGTTGTGTGTGCGTTCAGGTATTCTTGGCCTCAGTGAACCTTGGTCTCTCACTGCTATTTGTGTTCCTGAATCGTTTAGTGTACTGCCACTTGTGAGCTTTTTAATAAGTGGCTGTAAACCAAACGATCAGCTACCTGGCTTAAAAAACATATCCGCCCCTAATTAAAAATACAAAAAAATATAATTAAACAGCACAACTAAATTGCCAATCAGTTTGACAGTTTAAGTGGGTTATTAATAAAAAATGTGCTTATTTATTAAAATATGAGGAGAGAAATGTGATATTCACATTACGGATCAAAACATGGGCATTAATTTGTAAAGTCTTCTCATTTATGAACTAAGCAAATTTATAAAGTGTAACTGTGCACAGTTACTCTTTTATAATTAGTCAAAGTCAAAGTCAACTTTATTGTCAGATCTGCAATATGTACAGTGCAGGACATACACAGGACCGAAATTGCGTTTCTCTCAGTCCCTCGGTGCAACAGTAAACATCTAAACATTGAAACACTGAAACATATAATAATAGACATAAGCATAAAATAGTAAAACTAACACTGTCCTGAGTTTTTTGCATAGTGGTATAAGAGTATGAAAATTTACACCAACTCTAAAACTAAAACATTAAACATTTAATGAACATAATATTGTCCTGAGTTTTTGCATACTAGTATAAAAAAAGAGTATAAAAAGTATAACTAAAATAAACTAAAGGTTTCTAGCATTGACATTTGCAAAGTGGCAAAGCAGCGTATGAGTCAATGTACACAGTATATGTATGAGGTAGTAGTTGATGTTGTTGTAGAGGCAAAAAGTGGCATATGCAGTAAGGCACATTGGGCATCCCTAAATAAGACCGTTCAGAGCACACTGTATATGTACCAGCAGTGGTGTAGATATTAGAGTAGTGTAAATAAATGTAAACAGTAGTAATTACATGTAAGCAGTAGTAATAAAAGTAAACAGTATTAATAAATGTAAACAGAGAATGTAAACAGTATTATGATTATAGGCAGTGATGTAATACAGACATTAGTGCAAGTATGAGAAGTAGTGCAAACTGTATGAGCACATGACCGAGAGTTTAGTGATTAACCCGTTTGATGACACAGAGTCTAGTGTTAAAAACTTTGTGTTGAGTGATAATATGTGAGAAAGTTTTAGTGTTAAGGCAGTTCAAATGGGAGGGGAGGCAGAGCAGGCAGAGTGTTTAGCATTCTGACTGCCTGATGAACAGAGCTGTCTCTCAGTCTGCTGGTTCGAGCCTGGAGACTCCTCAGTCTCCTCCCTGATGGCAGCAGTCTGAAGCAGCTGTGTAGTGGGTGTGTGGGATCATCTGCCATGCGGTGGGCTTTCCGATTGAGGCGTTTGCTGTGTAAGTCCTGCAGTGAGGGCAAACTATTATTGTAAATTTTATGATTATAAAAAACGCAATAGTGGTAAAAAGTTATTTTTCAGAATGCATTGCAGCGTGAACCAGCGCCATGGCGACGTGTGTGACAATATTGTATTTAAATGTAAAAATGTAGAGAAAATGAATAATGAGTAAATGAATATTTTCTCCATAAAATTGTAAGTTGTTTTAGTGAGTACAGCTACTAATAAAATAATGAAATGCTGTGTTTTGTCATTCTGTGTTCCTATATAACATCAATGAGTGGGGATTGATCCAGCAACCTTGGGGTTTGTTCATCGGCTGCTCTGCCCCATTTGGGCAGATCCAGAGGCCATGACATTTGTGTTGCAAGCTGCGTTAGAAGTCGTAACTTGTGTGCGAAAGTAAACAATGTTATTTGATTAACAGTTTCAAAAGAGACAACGACGTATCACATTTGTCTGTGAAACACGTCCGTGGAGGGTTGAGCCAGGAGGAGCCCAGCCGCATCGGACAGTCTTGCTGGTCTAGATAGACCATGACTGGTCTAGAGCTTCCCACGCACCCGACGCTGCCTCGAAGTGAAAGTGGTGGTTCAGCTGGTTTTATGTGCTTTCATGCCCATGCCCAAATCGATTACGGTTTTTGTTCACAGTTGCAATCTGGCTTCATATTAAATAACGCATGAATTAGTAAAAAGCCTGAATCCTGTAGCACGTCTTATTTTCTTATTTTTGTTTATTTTCAGTCGTTTTTAGCTCTTGAAGAAGAAATGCATGATGGGAAATTTAATGCTGCATGACGTCATCATACACTCTTCTGCTTTCAGCTCACTTGGTGCATTGTGTGCAGCGTAAGCATAAACTCGGTGAGTGTTTTACGTTCAGAATGGACATTTGAACTCGTTCTGCACCACAGATATATTCATATATACGTAGATGTGATGGAAAGTACTATATGCTGCTCTGTTCTACTGTAAACAGGATCATGGGTAATGCCCAGTATGTCCAGGAGGGGGCGCACACGGCCATGTTCTCCATTCTACATATAGTATTTGGAGGAAACAGTGTCTGTGTTGTTTCTCAAATTTCTTCATTTTTTTAAGGTAATTATTGTATTAAAATATATAAATATATATTGTATTGCCTTGCTAAAGATGTTTAACTCAGTTTTACTGATTGATAATATTAGTTTATCACGTTCTTTGTTTTATTTGTGTTGATAACATGAAATGGCCGGTGTTTTTGCTAGCAGCTAGCTTGGCAGCAGAAGCTCGTGCGCAGCTCGCGTGGTTAGCTGAACTTCTGTCACGTGTTTGGCGTTAACCAGCTATGTTTGATGTTAACTGTGGTGCGTGTGTTTTGTTATTATTTTGTTATTGTTTTTATTTACTGCAGCTGTTAATAATTTCTTAGATTATTAATTATTAATTTCTTAGATAATTTCTTAGGAAACGTTCCAATTCCTATTTCACAGGAACTGGTATGTCAATCATTTCAGTAATGAAGTAAATTACTAAGTCGTTCATAGAAGAGCTAAAAGTGTTAACTCACTGACTGATCAAAAGGTTATAAATAAGTTAAATGAGTACAATTCTGTTTTGAAAGATTGATTAATAAATATTGGTTGTAACTGAACAAGTAATTCAAAGTAAAGAGGTCAAATGTTATGAACATGTCTCCAAAAGGCTAAAGGTGAAATTCAGTTCAAAGTTGTGTATGTTAGAGGTGCTGTACTGTTGTGTGAGAACTGTGTTGATGTTAATACATTCTACATACTGTAGGTGAAGGAAACACAGTGTCCGACCGCGTGTTTTCTCACTTTTCTTCCTCTTTTTAAGGTTATTGCATAGACACGGGGAAAGATTTGGACTTCAGTACGTAGAAACAGGCTGCCGGCCAGTACCTCTTCTTGATCGGGATAAACGCAGGACTTTGAAAAGAGGAGTAGCTCCTTCACCCGGTGACTCACCGCGCCGTCGTCCATCACTGAACAAGTACACTTTACTTGAACATTTGCGGCTGTAATAATTGAAATTTCCCCCAGGGATCAATAAAGTGTTCACATTCTGATAAAGGAAATAGTTATTTGTATTTCTCCTTTCCATTGAGACATTTAGGTCCCCGCTGTGCAGCACCACCCTATCAGGTTTAACTGATCAGCGGGATTGCAAGGTGGAACGCTGACCAGCGCTTCCAAGCAGTGTTTGGCGGTAGTGGACGTAAAAACCTCACCTACTCTGCACCACTTGTTGACCGCCTCAACACACGCTGTCAGCAGCTGTTTGGAGAGACTGTGGAGAAGAACTTTCAGGCTCCTGCCAGTGTCCCCTCCACTGAACTGCTTGGACTAGAGCACCTGTTCAGGCAGAGTGCAGGTGAATCTGGCACCTTCTCTCTAAAGGATATTGTGCTGGATGGTCCCAAGGAGGAGGAGGAGGTGGTTCAACCTGGGCATCCTGAACGAGCAGAGGAGAGCGACTTACCAGCGCTGAGACGCGAGTGCTCAACCTCCAGCCCTTGTGAGTAGCTGTTGAGTCATTTTATATTGTTGTTGATTTTATTCTAGGAGTTCTGGTAATGAAACAGCTGTAAATTAGCTAGTGACATTTCTCCTTTTGAAATCTCCTTAGCAGGAGTTAAAGTTGCATTCTGCAGTTTCTGGAATACGCTGGCACTTAGAAAAATTTTCAACAGGGAAAAGCATTCTGCTCCCTCCCCCTCAGAGCCATATATGGCTCTGTTCCCTGTCACTCTCGCTGTAAATCAGCTCAGCTTCCTTAACTCCGCCTCCACTCATGTCTTCTCGCAGCTGCTCCGAATTTCTGTGTTTATATGTTAATAAAACGTTCTAAAAAATAAAATAAAAACAGGGTCCAGCACACCAGAACACCAGCAAATCTGCAGAGCCTCGGCAGCCACGTTGAACCCGATCTTATTTCGCTCGTGACAAATTCATTCATTTCCTGAATGACTGAGCGGAGGAAGAAGCGATCACTTGACTTTTTGCAAAAAAACAAAAGGAAAGTCCAGAGCAGGGATGAAGAAGGGGGATTTAATACATTTGTGTCACATACAAAACAGTTTGGCATCGCTTTGCAATTATTTCAACGAGAACCTGCGCAACCGCTGCGGGCTCGCAGGCGGGGGCGTGGGTAAAGAAAAAGTTAATGAAGTTTGTGATTACATTAATAAACTTTCCAACCAGTAAAATTAAGAATAAATGGTGATAAAACTGATTCACTCTGTATTTTAAATCAACATGAGAACAATAAATAAAAAAAAGATTAATTTGTCCAACTCAAACAGTACCTGGTTTTGATTTGTCTCCAAAAGAGAAGCTTCCACTAGGGGCCCTCCAGTTGACAGGAACACATGGAATCTGTCAAAGTCCCTAATTTCCACATTGGTGTCAACATCAATATATTCCAAAAAGTCAGAATTATACTTCAAGATCCTGTCCATCAAACAGCCAGATTGCTGGGCAAGAATTTGTTCAATGAGATTATTGGTACTTGAAACATGAAGAATTTTTTTAGAAGTCTCTTTTTCATTTTGAAAAGTTGTTACAAGGACTTTGACAGATTCCTTTTTGTCAAATGAGAACTCAAAAGAGAATACACAAAACAATACTGTACTTAGAATATGTTCTGTAAACCACAGACATGCAAAAATGCTTCAATTTGTTGGATTTTAATTTAAAACACCATTATAATTAAAAAAAATCCACACAACTAAGTAAATTTGTTGGTTACAGCTGTCTTAATAATAATGTTACACAGAAAAGTATTTTTCCTGAACTCTACTTAGATTATGATTCACTGAATGATGTCATGAATGCTAATGTGTTTCATCACTACAAAATACTGTAACCTTTTTTGTTTGTATAAAATGTAAGTCTAAAAGTGTTGGAATATGTTCTCATCTTATGTTATTGTTGTTATTATGTGTGCATGTTATATCGTTGTTGTCCACTAGGGGCAGTGAGTTTCTTGTGTGTAGGTAGCGCTGTTCTAGATCTGCTGTAGAAGAAGAGTTTACATGTGTGCCACTCGTAATAAAGAAGCTACAGCTATCTGACGGAAAGAAGTGTGGTTCTTAACATGAGTGCTGAACGAGAAAACAACGCCGGTGAACATGAAAACTCAACAGGTTATGGGCCCAGACGTCGCACGGGAGGACGGTGGGACAGACTCGTTTTCAACGGAGACGAAAACAACTACGAACTTTGGGAGGTAAAGTTCCTGGCTTATCTAAGAACGCTAGGCTTGAAAGACGCCATCTTATCTGCAGACCCAGATGAAGAGAAAAACGCGGAATGTTACGCAGAACTAATACAGACCCTCGATGATAAGAGTCTGTCGTTGGTCATGCGAGATGCCGCCGACGACGGGAAGAAAGCTCTGCAGATACTACGCGGCCATTACGCCAGCCAGGGTAAGCCCAGGATTATCGCCCTTTACACGGAGCTCACGTCCTTATTAAAAGAACCCGGCGAAACAGTGACAGACTATGTTTTACGTGCTGAAAAAGCAATAACGTCTCTGAGAAATGCAAAAGAGGTTATTAGCGACGGACTAATAATAGCAATGATTCTGAAGGGATTGCCAGAATCATACAAGCCTTTTGCTATTCACACGACACAGAGCAGTGAAGAATTGACGTTCACCCAATTCAAGAGCAGACTCCGAAGCTATGAAGAGACAGAAAAGTTTGAAAGCAACCTAAAGGCAGATAATGTAATGAAAGTGGACATGACAACTTTAAGCTGTTACAACTGCGGCCTGCGCGAGCACGTGGCCAAAGACCGTCGCCAAAAGGCCGCGCCTTTAGACTGTTACAACTGCGGCCTTCGCGGGCACATGGCCAGGGACTGCCGCCAAAAAGCCGAGCCAAAATGGTGCAGCTACCACAGAAGCACGACCCACAGTGACCAAACATGCAGAAGAGGACCGAGACAGAAGGATGAGGCCAAGCAGACGTCAGACATGCAGGACAACCACGAGGGGGACTGGGCCATGGCGTCCAAAGGCACAACCCACAGTGACCAGACATGCAGAAGAGGACCGAGACGGAAAGATGAGGCCAAGCAGACGTCAGACGTGCAGGACAACCACGAGGGGGACTGGACCATGGTGTCCAAAGCCAGCTGGAATCATCTGCCCCGCAACATCAAGCAAAATGGAATAATGGTGGACTGTGGAGCAACATCACACATCATTACTGATGAAGAACTGTTCACGAGAATCGACAAGACTTTTGATCCAAGCAGACACTACATGGAACTGGCAGATGGAAAGAAGATGAACAACGTTGCACTGAAGCGTGGTGATGTACAAATTGAACTGTTGAACTCAAAGGGAAGGTATGTTAAAATTACTCTGAAAAATGCTTTATTCATCCCATCCTACCCACAGAGCATATTTTCTGTGATATCAGCTACAGCAAATGGAGCCAGTGTAACATTCATAGATGGACAAAATGAGCTGCTGGGTAAAGATGGTACTGTGTTCCCTATTGAGGTTCATGAGAAACTGTATTACCTGAGGATGAAAAATAATGATGAAGGATACATTGAGGAAAACTTAAATGACATAACCAACAATGATAAAGTTAAGCTAGCTTGTGACCTGAAAACATGGCATGAAATATTAGGACATTGTAACATGACTGATGTTATGAAATTACAAAATGTGGTAGAGGGAATGAAAATCACTGATAACAGCAAAATGGAATGTAACACCTGTACAGAAGGGAAATTTATTAACAACAGAAACAAGGAGTCAGATGTTAGAACGAGCAAGCCACTAGAGTTGGTCCATACTGATTTGTCAGGACCTGTTACCCCTACAGGCTTAGAGGGACACAGGTATGTCATTTCTTTTACTGATGACTTCTCTGGGGCTGTTGCAGTCTATTTTCTGAAAAACAAAAGTGAAGCGACTGAAGCGACAAAGAAGTTTCTGGCAGACTGGGCACCCTATGGGAATGTTATGTGTTTTAGGTCGGACAATGGTACTGAGTACACAGGTAACGACTTTCAAACACTACTCAGAGATAAAGGCATTAGACACGAAACATCATCACCATACTCCCCACACCAAAACGGAAAAGCAGAGAGACAATGGAGAACACTTTTTGAAATGGGAAGATGTATGTTATCAGAAAAGGGATTACCTAAAGAACTGTGGCCATATGCCATTCAGTGTGCTGCCCACATTCGCAACAGATGCTATAATAACAGAACCAAGGACACCCCATATTTCTTAATGACAGGAAGAAAACCAAATCTTTCAAATATGTGGGTATTTGGATCAGAATGTTATTCATACAACAACCAACACAAGAAACTAGACTCAAGAGGAGAAAGGGGACTGTTTTTAGGGTACAACAAAAACAGCCCAGCTTATTTAGTGTACCACCCACAGATGAGAAAAGTTTCCAAACACAGGCTGGTAAAATTCATCAAAGAAAATGGTGTTGACCAACAAACACAGACAGATGTTTGGGAGCAAGGGATCCAGAGTGACAGATACCCAATGCAGGAAAATAGACAGGATGTAACACCATTAACTCAGGACATTACCCAAAATGTCACCCCAAGTGACAAAGAGGAAGTTACTCTTCAAGAAACTCAAAATGGCGAGTTTTCAGATTATATCACTGAGAGTAAAACTGACCATGAACAAACTCAAACAGAGCAAAATGATCGTTATCCAAAAAGAGAGAGAAGACCCCCAAAATACCTCGAAGATTACCAATCAGATGCGACACAAATAACTATCGATCATTGCTACAAGGCTGTATTTGGTGTCCCTCAAACATTCAATGAGGCTCAGAAGTCACCACATGCAGAAAAATGGAGACAAGCCATGAGGGATGAAATTGACTCGCTCAAAGAAAACGAAACATTTGAACTGAGCACCCTACCAGAGGGCAGGAATTCAGTTGGAGGAAAATGGGTATATACACTTAAAGAAAATGAAGGAAAAGAGATTTACAAAGCAAGATTTGTAGCTAAAGGCTACAGCCAAACAGAAGGTATAGATTACCATGAAACTTTTGCACCAACAGCTAATATAACGTCAGTACGAGCATTAATGCAGATAGCGGTTCAGAACGACCTTAAAGTACATCAGATGGATGTCAAAACAGCTTATTTACATGCCCCAATTGAGGAAGAAATTTACATAGATCAACCAGAGGGGTTTGAACAACAAACAGAAACAGGACCGAGATGTGTGTATAAATTAAAGAAGTCCTTATATGGATTAAAACAATCAGGGAGAAATTGGTACAAACTATTGAACGATCACCTTGAACAAGACAACTTTGAACGAAATCTAGTTGATCATTGTGTGTACAGAAAACAAACTGAAAACGACACGATTATCGTGCTCATTTGGGTGGATGACCTGATCATCGCTGCTAGCAGCATTGAGATTTTGAACAGTTTCAAAGAAACAATGAAATCAAAGTTTAACATGAAGGACTTAGGAAAAATATCAAACTTTTTAGGTATACATTTTGAACAAGGAGAAGATGGAATAAAAATGAGCCAAGAGAAATACATCCTAAAAGTGTTAGAAAAATACGGGATGCTAGACTGCAAACCCAGATCCACCCCATGTGAACCAAAGCTCGATCACAAAGAAAATCATGAGAGCGACAAAACAAATGTAGTAGATCCTACGAACTATCGTGAGATAGTAGGTAGTCTGATCTATGCTATGACCTGCACCAGACCAGACATCAGTTGGATAGTAAGCAAACTTTCCCAGACATTAGCTAAACCTATGAAAGAGGATTTAATAAACGCTAAACATGTTTTAAGGTATCTAAAAGGTACTAGTGACTACGAATTAAATTTCAAGAAGAACAAGGAAGACTTGAAACTTATAGCTTACAGTGACTCGGACTGGGCATCCTCAGTGGAGGACAGACGCAGCACCACGGGTTATTGTTTCAGTTTAACACCACAAGGTCCAGCCATTTCCTGGAAATCCAAGAAACAACCAACTGTGGCTCTTTCCACGTGTGAGGCTGAGTACATTGGGTTAACAGCTACTACACAAGAAAGCCTGTATTTATGTCAACTTTTAAATGGCATTGATAACAAGAAGTACAGCTGCACACTGCTTCATGGTGATAACCAAGGAGCCATTGCATTGTGTAAAAACCCTGTGAACAGACAGAGATCCAAGCACATCGATGTAAAGTATCATTTTATACGTGATGCACTAAGAGAGGAAAGGATCAAAGTGGTGTACTGTTCATCTGAAAATATGTTGGCGGACATCTTAACCAAACCTGCATCAAAGACAAAACTTTTGAAATTCAAAGGATGGTTTTTTGGACAATAAGGTCTAGAAGGTAAAGAAGATGAGAACAAGGGGGGGTGTTGGAATATGTTCTCATCTTATGTTATTGTTGTTATTATGTGTGCATGTTATATCGTTGTTGTCCACTAGGGGCAGTGAGTTTCTTGTGTGTAGGTAGCGCTGTTCTAGATCTGCTGTAGAAGAAGAGTTTACATGTGTGCCACTCGTAATAAAGAAGCTACAGCTATCTGACGGAAAGAAGTGTGGTTCTTAACATGAGTGCTGAACGAGAAAACAACGCCGGTGAACATGAAAACTCAACAAAAAGACAGCCTGCTAGCTTGAGTGTTGAAAAATGTGCTGTTAGTAGCATAAAAAGCTGACTTTTTTGTGTACAGTGCCTGCCTTTGTATATAATACCTGCTGAATATTGTATGCCAGTGAGATTTAAAGCCCACAACACACTTGGAAATGCTACTCAATACATTAGGAAGGTACTTAGAAATATTTTGGAGCATACTGACTTATGATCTCCCTAATACAGGGAACCCCCGTGTTACGAACGAGTTCGGGACCTAAGAACGGTTCGCAGCTCGATTCTGCCGTAGGTAGGGGGTGAAAATTATTTAAAAAATATATATATTCATTCATTCATTCATTCAACCTTTATTTATCATGCTAACGGAGCGCGCGCACACATTTAAGCATGTACAGTAGTGTACTGTAATGTTAAACATTGCTATTCACATTTACAGAATAAATAAAAATATATTTTCTTACTTTGAGATGGTCAAAGCCGACATCTTACCCCAAAAATACACTACACGCGTTGCAGCTCCGCCCCGCTCCGGTCCGACCTCCGCAGCAAATACGCACCCATTATAATCAATGACAGAATTTACACTGGCTCCGCACGGCGGCGGCGAGCTGCGGAGAGCGGACGGCAGTCCGTCAAAATTAGAAATTTTTCTATTTCTGCCGGATGACGGAGCTGTGCCGGAGTCAACTTTTGAAGATTACGTCGCACCAACAGGAAAAGGAACGAGCACAACTTCCGTATTTACAAAATAAAATCACCACAGGCGGACTAATCCTAGCTCTATACGGATTTATTTGTACAAAAATGCTGTCAAACTATCATTTATGACTATTCTATGACTAAACTATTATATTTATGACTATGACTACGCCTAATAACGCAATACAAGAAATAAATAAATAAAAAAGTATTTTATTCTGAAATGTAAACATCACTTCCTGTTGCTCAAACCATGTAGCTCATTTACGAGAGAAGATCAAGGCAGCAGTCTCTCTACAGTTGTTCTCCATCTTCCACCGAATGAATTGTTTTGTTCTGACTTACTTATTTATCACTTGATTTATCGCGCGATCTCGCACGTGTCTCGGAGCGGCGCATCCAGGCGGACCTGAGCGGAGCGCAGGCAGTGGAAATTGGACTCGCTCAGCTGCGACCTGCGGACCGGAGCGGGGCGGAGCCGCGTGCAGTGTATTTTTGGGGTTAGGTTGCCATGCGTTGATTGTTGTCGGGCCGAGCAGCGCGGCGGCCGGCCAGTGAACCACCGCAGCTGCTCGAGACCTGTGTTAGCTAGCTGGCTAGCTTCTGCTAGCCAAGCCATGAGCTGGTGTTGGAGCGGCGGCGCGATCAATCTGCAGCTGCTGCTGCGGCCTGAGACATCCACAAAGTTCACAGAGACGTTTCCAGCTCGTAATTAATCCATATGAAGCCATCCTGGTCACCAGTCTTCGGCCGGCTCCCGTGTTAGCTCCCATGTTAGCTTCTGGAGCTAGCCAGGCCAGAGCCTGGCCGGAGGTGTTCGCGCGGCGGCCTGGCACGATCAGAGATAAATCCGCTGCTGCCTGAGACATCCACAAAGTTCACAGAGACGTTTCCAGCTTGTAATTAATCCATATGAAGCCATCCTGGTCACCAGTCTTCGGCCGGCTCCCGGGCAGCTAACCTAAAATGGCGTCCGGTGTTCTACATTACTGTAATTTGTGACCGGAGACCCCAGTGACTGAACCTAAAATGGCGTCCGGTGTTCTACATTAATTTGTGACCGTGTAAACTGAAGACCTACTTCCTGTTGCCCAAGATTGCTCAAAAATGATCAGAAATGATCTTTTTTATCATAATTATTATTTATAAAGCCTTTAAAACAACCACAGCTGCAACAAAGTGATGTACACATGAAATTA
>JBBPBX010087703.1:0-14646 GCA_038048925.1 Garcialebias charrua
CACTGACCCAAGAAGAAGAAGAAGACCGTTTCCAGCTCATGTGTCCGAAAAAAAGCTCCTCTGCTCGGACTGACTGTCGGCCTCCTGGTCTGGATGTAGCTTCTGTTAGCTCTGTTTGTTTGCTGTTTGTTAGCAAGATAAGTCAAGAACCACTCAGCGGATTTTTCTGAAACTTACAGAATGGAATGGAATCACAGTGTGGACGTTTACAAGTGAGTAGCTTTATTAGATGTTTGAGATTAAAAAAACGATATTTTATTAGCATAGCTTGTTAGCTTGTGGATGTATATCTGTTTACGGTATGTTATAAATAGCTTCGAAACCAATCGGTGTATATTTTTTCTGCTTACAGAGTGTAATTATAAGGCTTTAATGTACGTTACTATGGTCTCGATAAAACGTTTGACATAAAATTCGATTTTTTATTCGTGTCAGAAGCGGACTCGTCTCGTGTTAGCATTCGTTTTTTATCTGTGTACTTCTGTTTACGTTATAAATAGCTTCAAAACCACTCGGTGTATATTTTTTCTGCTTACAGAGTGTAATTATAGGAGCTTTAATGTACGTTACTATGGTCTCGATAAAACATTTGACATAAAATTCGATTTTTTATTCGTGTTTTCAGAGACGGAATCGTCTCGTGTTTAGCTTCTGTTAGCTTCTGGCAGACATTAGCAGCAGAGCTAAACACTCGGTCCATATTGCCGGGTTGACTCAGCGGTCACGCGGCGCGTCAGCGGTGGATGACGCGTTACGTCGGCGGTGACGTAGGTGCGACCTATAAACCGGTGCAACCTATTTATGGATTTTTCCAATTTTTTGGCAATAATTGCGACACTGCGACCTATATTCCGGTGCAATCTATAATCTGAAAAATACGGTAAATGGAGTCCTCCACCTGTGGTAAATTCAGTTGACTGGTCTTGATTTGGAAACACACCTGTCTGTAGAAGGTCCCACAGCTGACAGTGCATGCCAGAGCACAAACACCAAGCATGAAGTCAAAGGAGTTGTGTTTGGACCTCCGAGACAGGATTGTGTTGAGGCACTAATCTGGGGAAGGATACAGAAACATTTCTGCTGCGTTGAAGGTCCCAATGAGCCCAGTGACCTCCGTCATTCATAGATGGACAAAGTTTGGAACCACCAGGACTCTTCCTAGAACCAGCCGTCTAAACTGAGTGATCGGGGGAGAAGGGCCTTAGTCAGGGAGGTGTCCAAGAGCCCTGTGTGGAGAGAGGAGAACCTTCCAGAAGGACAACCATCTACACCGATCAGGCCTGTATGAAGAGTGTCCAGAGGAAAGCCACTCCTTAATAAAAGACACATGGCCGCCTGTCTGGAGTTTGACATTAGGACCTGAAGGACCTCAGACCTGGAGAAACAGAAGTCTCTGGTCTGATGAGACAAAGATTGAACTCTGGTGTGAGGCAGAAGCTGTTAACTACAGGTACTATATTTTCCGCCATATAAGTCGCATCTGTGTCCCTCTGATGCGTTGCGTATGTTACGCGTCACCGCTGACAACCCGAAAATGTGGGCCGGTGTTTTGCCAAAAATGGATTGGCTGCCAAATAGTGGCCACAGGAGCGTGCACGGAAGGACTTTAACAAGATTAACACTTAAAAACAATTATTTGTTTGCTGAAAATTATAACAAAGGTGTGTCTCAGTTGAACTTTTCCTTCATAAATGCACGAAATGGTCAAATCAGCTGAATTTAAAAAAAATAGTTTTGCTTCATCCAGTGTCACCTGCTGCTGAGAGGTGCTGTGAAGCGTGCATGTGCAGCTGTACGAGCCTCTGCATTTCTTAGAACTTTATCAAGATTCACAATTAAAAACATTTATTTGTTTTCTGACAGTAAAGATGTGTCTGAGCTGAACTTTTCTTAATAAATGCACTTTGACGGTTAAAACATGGCAAAATGACGCCGACGAAATAAAGCGGCTTTAAAATTACTACATGCTCACCCGCCCATAATGAAACTACAGGAATAACTACAAGGAAACTACAGGAAATGGCTGTTGCTAGAGTGAAAAACAGGTCTGAGTACAGTACACAGTTCACTCTGAGACCAGTCAGGACAGAACATCCAGGCGTGAGTCCAGGTGTGAGACCAGGTGTGAGTCCAGGTGCGAGTCGAAGACTAGCAGCAGAGGAGACGTTGGACAGGAAATAAGCAGGACCGGATCAGATTGGTCTGGATCAGTCCGGGTGAGGTTCTTACATGAAAAGCCCACATGAAGCTGAACAAACAGAACCTGTTTCCAGAGTCACAGGCAGAGTCTGTGGATCTGGAACCAGTCGGACTGACAGAACTGGTCCACAGATGACTTCAGGTTCAGACTTCAGGTTCAGACCTGAAGTCTGAAGCCACCTTCAGGTGGAGACACCTGACAGGTCTGGTCCAACAAGAATACAGGTAGTTCTTCTTCAGCAGCGCCATAAAAAACTGATTTATTTAATTTACAGTTCATTTAATGTATGTCCATCTCTATTATTGTGTTTTTCATTCAACAGAAGCTGACAGATGTTTAACATGAATACATGTTCATCCAACAGAAGCTGACAGATGTTTAACATGAATACATGTTCATCCAACAGAAGCTGACAGATGTTTAACATGAATACATGTTCATCCAACAGAAGCTGACAGATGTTTAACATGAATACATGTTCATCCAACAGAAGCTGACAGATGTTTAACATGAATACATGTTCATCCAACAGAAGCTGACAGATGTTTAACATGAATACATGTTCATCCAACAGAAGCTGACAGATGTTTAACATGAATACATGTTCATCCAACAGAAGCTGACAGATGTTTAACATGAATACATGTTCATCCAACAGAAGCTGACAGATGTTTAACATGAATACATGTTCATCCAACAGAAGCTGACAGATGTTTAACATGAATACATGTTCATCCAACAGAAGCTGACAGATGTTTAACATGAATACATGTTCATCCAACAGAAGCTGACAGATGTTTAACATGAATACATGTTCATCCAACAGAAGCTGACAGATGTTTAACATGAATACATGTTCATCCAACAGAAGCTGACAGATGTTTAACATGAATACATGTTCATCCAACAGAAGCTGACAGATGTTTAACATGAATACATGTTCATCCAACAGAAGCTGACAGATGTTTAACATGAATACATGTTCATCCAACAGAAGCTGACAGATGTTTAACATGAATAAATGTTCATTCAACAGAAGCTGACAGATGTTTAACATGAATACATGTTCATCCAACAGAAGCTGACAGATGTTTAACATGAATACATGTTCATCCAACAGAAGCTGACAGATGTTTAACATGAATACATGTTCATCCAACAGAAGCTGACAGATGTTTAACATGAATACATGTTCATCCAACAGAAGCTGACAGATGTTTAACATGAATACATGTTCATCCAACAGAAGCTGACAGATGTTTAACATGAATACATGTTCATCCAACAGAAGCTGACAGATGTTTAACATGAATACATGTTCATCCAACAGAAGCTGACAGATGTTTAACATGAATACATGTTCATCCAACAGAAGCTGACAGATGTTTAACATGAATACATGTTCATCCAACAGAAGCTGACAGATGTTTAACATGAATACATGTTCATCCAACAGAAGCTGACAGATGTTTAACATGAATACATGTTCATCCAACAGAAGCTGACAGATGTTTAACATGAATACATGTTCATCCAACAGAAGCTGACAGATGTTTAACATGAATACATGTTCATCCAACAGAAGCTGACAGATGTTTAACATGAATACATGTTCATCCAACAGAAGCAACAGAAGCTGACAGATGTTTAACATGAATACATGTTCATCCAACAGAAGCTGACAGATGTTTAACATGAATACATGTTCATCCAACAGAAGCTGACAGATGTTTAACATGAATACATGTTCATCCAACAGAAGCAACAGAAGCTGACAGATGTTTAACATGAATACATGTTCATCCAACAGAAGCTGACAGATGTTTAACATGAATACATGTTCATCCAACAGAAGCTGACAGATGTTTAACATGAATACATGTTCATCCAACAGAAGCTGACAGATGTTTAACATGAATACATGTTCATCCAACAGAAGCTGACAGATGTTTAACATGAATACATGTTCATCCAACAGAAGCTGACAGATGTTTAACATGAATACATGTTCATCCAACAGAAGCTGACAGATGTTTAACATGAATACATGTTCATCCAACAGAAGCTGACAGATGTTTAACATGAATACATGTTCATCCAACAGAAGCTGACAGATGTTTAACATGAATACATGTTCATCCAACAGAAGCTGACAGATGTTTAACATGAATACATGTTCATCCAACAGAAGCTGACAGATGTTTAACATGAATACATGTTCATCCAACAGAAGCAACAGAAGCTGACAGATGTTTAACATGAATACATGTTCATCCAACAGAAGCTGACAGATGTTTAACATGAATACATGTTCATCCAACAGAAGCTGACAGATGTTTAACATGAATACATGTTCATCCAACAGAAGCTGACAGATGTTTAACATGAATAAATGTTCATCCAACAGAAGCTGACAGATGTTTAACATGAATACATGTTCATCCAACAGAAGCTGACAGATGTTTAACATGAATACATGTTCATCCAACAGAAGCTGACAGATGTTTAACATGAATACATGTTCATCCAACAGAAGCTGACAGATGTTTAACATGAATACATGTTCATCCAACAGAAGCTGACAGATGTTTAACATGAATACATGTTCATCCAACAGAAGCTGACAGATGTTTAACATGAATACATGTTCATCCAACAGAAGCTGACAGATGTTTAACATGAATACATGTTCATCCAACAGAAGCTGACAGATGTTTAACATGAATACATGTTCATCCAACAGAAGCTGACAGATGTTTAACATGAATACATGTTCATCCAACAGAAGCTGACAGATGTTTAACATGAATACATGTTCATCCAACAGAAGCTGACAGATGTTTAACATGAATACATGTTCATCCAACAGAAGCTGACAGATGTTTAACATGAATACATGTTCATCCAACAGAAGCTGACAGATGTTTAACATGAATACATGTTCATCCAACAGAAGCTGACAGATGTTTAACATGAATACATGTTCATCCAACAGAAGCTGACAGATGTTTAACATGAATACATGTTCATCCAACAGAAGCTGACAGATGTTTAACATGAATACATGTTCATCCAACAGAAGCTGACAGATGTTTAACATGAATACATGTTCATCCAACAGAAGCAACAGAAGCTGACAGATGTTTAACATGAATACATGTTCATCCAACAGAAGCTGACAGATGTTTAACATGAATACATGTTCATCCAACAGAAGCTGACAGATGTTTAACATGAATACATGTTCATCCAACAGAAGCTGACAGATGTTTAACATGAATACATGTTCATCCAACAGAAGCTGACAGATGTTTAACATGAATACATGTTCATCCAACAGAAGCTGACAGATGTTTAACATGAATACATGTTCATCCAACAGAAGCTGACAGATGTTTAACATGAATACATGTTCATCCAACAGAAGCTGACAGATGTTTAACATGAATACATGTTCATCCAACAGAAGCTGACAGATGTTTAACATGAATACATGTTCATCCAACAGAAGCTGACAGATGTTTAACATGAATACATGTTCATCCAACAGAAGCTGACAGATGTTTAACATGAATACATGTTCATCCAACAGAAGCTGACAGATGTTTAACATGAATACATGTTCATCCAACAGAAGCTGACAGATGTTTAACATGAATAAATGTTCATTCAACAGAAGCTGACAGATGTTTAACATGAATACATGTTCATCCAACAGAAGCTGACAGATGTTTAACATGAATACATGTTCATCCAACAGAAGCTGACAGATGTTTAACATGAATACATGTTCATCCAACAGAAGCTGACAGATGTTTAACATGAATACATGTTCATCCAACAGAAGCTGACAGATGTTTAACATGAATACATGTTCATCCAACAGAAGCTGACAGATGTTTAACATGAATACATGTTCATCCAACAGAAGCTGACAGATGTTTAACATGAATACATGTTCATCCAACAGAAGCTGACAGATGTTTAACATGAATACATGTTCATCCAACAGAAGCTGACAGATGTTTAACATGAATACATGTTCATCCAACAGAAGCTGACAGATGTTTAACATGAATACATGTTCATCCAACAGAAGCTGACAGATGTTTAACATGAATACATGTTCATCCAACAGAAGCTGACAGATGTTTAACATGAATACATGTTCATCCAACAGAAGCTGACAGATGTTTAACATGAATACATGTTCATCCAACAGAAGCTGACAGATGTTTAACATGAATACATGTTCATCCAACAGAAGCTGACAGATGTTTAACATGAATACATGTTCATCCAACAGAAGCTGACAGATGTTTAACATGAATACATGTTCATCCAACAGAAGCTGACAGATGTTTAACATGAATACATGTTCATCCAACAGAAGCTGACAGATGTTTAACATGAATACATGTTCATCCAACAGAAGCTGACAGATGTTTAACATGAATACATGTTCATCCAACAGAAGCTGACAGATGTTTAACATGAATACATGTTCATCCAACAGAAGCTGACAGATGTTTAACATGAATACATGTTCATCCAACAGAAGCTGACAGATGTTTAACATGAATACATGTTCATCCAACAGAAGCTGACAGATGTTTAACATGAATACATGTTCATCCAACAGAAGCTGACAGATGTTTAACATGAATACATGTTCATCCAACAGAAGCTGACAGATGTTTAACATGAATACATGTTCATCCAACAGAAGCTGACAGATGTTTAACATGAATACATGTTCATCCAACAGAAGCTGACAGATGTTTAACATGAATACATGTTCATCCAACAGAAGCTGACAGATGTTTAACATGAATACATGTTCATCCAACAGAAGCAACAGAAGCTGACAGATGTTTAACATGAATACATGTTCATCCAACAGAAGCTGACAGATGTTTAACATGAATACATGTTCATCCAACAGAAGCTGACAGATGTTTAACATGAATACATGTTCATCCAACAGAAGCTGACAGATGTTTAACATGAATACATGTTCATCCAACAGAAGCTGACAGATGTTTAACATGAATACATGTTCATCCAACAGAAGCAACAGAAGCTGACAGATGTTTAACATGAATACATGTTCATCCAACAGAAGCTGACAGATGTTTAACATGAATACATGTTCATCCAACAGAAGCTGACAGATGTTTAACATGAATACATGTTCATCCAACAGAAGCTGACAGATGTTTAACATGAATACATGTTCATCCAACAGAAGCTGACAGATGTTTAACATGAATACATGTTCATCCAACAGAAGCTGACAGATGTTTAACATGAATACATGTTCATCCAACAGAAGCTGACAGATGTTTAACATGAATACATGTTCATCCAACAGAAGCTGACAGATGTTTAACATGAATACATGTTCATCCAACAGAAGCTGACAGATGTTTAACATGAATACATGTTCATCCAACAGAAGCTGACAGATGTTTAACATGAATACATGTTCATAACAGAAGCAACAGAAGCTGACAGATGTTTAACATGAATACATGTTCATCCAACAGAAGCTGACAGATGTTTAACATGAATACATGTTCATCCAACAGAAGCTGACAGATGTTTAACATGAATACATGTTCATCCAACAGAAGCTGACAGATGTTTAACATGAATACATGTTCATCCAACAGAAGCTGACAGATGTTTAACATGAATACATGTTCATCCAACAGAAGCTGACAGATGTTTAACATGAATACATGTTCATCCAACAGAAGCTGACAGATGTTTAACATGAATACATGTTCATCCAACAGAAGCTGACAGATGTTTAACATGAATACATGTTCATCCAACAGAAGCTGACAGATGTTTAACATGAATACATGTTCATCCAACAGAAGCTGACAGATGTTTAACATGAATACATGTTCATCCAACAGAAGCTGACAGATGTTTAACATGAATACATGTTCATCCAACAGAAGCTGACAGATGTTTAACATGAATACATGTTCATCCAACAGAAGCAACAGAAGCTGACAGATGTTTAACATGAATACATGTTCATCCAACAGAAGCTGACAGATGTTTAACATGAATACATGTTCATCCAACAGAAGCTGACAGATGTTTAACATGAATACATGTTCATCCAACAGAAGCTGACAGATGTTTAACATGAATACATGTTCATCCAACAGAAGCAACAGAAGCTGACAGATGTTTAACATGAATACATGTTCATCCAACAGAAGCTGACAGATGTTTAACATGAATACATGTTCATCCAACAGAAGCTGACAGATGTTTAACATGAATACATGTTCATCCAACAGAAGCTGACAGATGTTTAACATGAATACATGTTCATCCAACAGAAGCTGACAGATGTTTAACATGAATACATGTTCATCCAACAGAAGCTGACAGATGTTTAACATGAATACATGTTCATTCAACAGAAGCTGACAGATGTTTAACATGAATACATGTTCATCCAACAGAAGCTGACAGATGTTTAACATGAATACATGTTCATCCAACAGAAGCTGACAGATGTTTAACATGAATACATGTTCATCCAACAGAAGCTGACAGATGTTTAACATGAATACATGTTCATCCAACAGAAGCTGACAGATGTTTAACATGAATACATGTTCATCCAACAGAAGCTGACAGATGTTTAACATGAATACATGTTCATCCAACAGAAGCTGACAGATGTTTAACATGAATACATGTTCATCCAACAGAAGCTGACAGATGTTTAACATGAATACATGTTCATCCAACAGAAGCTGACAGATGTTTAACATGAATACATGTTCATCCAACAGAAGCAACAGAAGCTGACAGATGTTTAACATGAATACATGTTCATCCAACAGAAGCTGACAGATGTTTAACATGAATACATGTTCATCCAACAGAAGCTGACAGATGTTTAACATGAATACATGTTCATCCAACAGAAGCTGACAGATGTTTAACATGAATACATGTTCATCCAACAGAAGCTGACAGATGTTTAACATGAATACATGTTCATCCAACAGAAGCTGACAGATGTTTAACATGAATACATGTTCATTCAACAGAAGCTGACAGATGTTTAACATGAATACATGTTCATCCAACAGAAGCTGACAGATGTTTAACATGAATACATGTTCATCCAACAGAAGCTGACAGATGTTTAACATGAATACATGTTCATCCAACAGAAGCTGACAGATGTTTAACATGAATACATGTTCATCCAACAGAAGCTGACAGATGTTTAACATGAATACATGTTCATCCAACAGAAGCTGACAGATGTTTAACATGAATACATGTTCATCCAACAGAAGCTGACAGATGTTTAACATGAATACATGTTCATCCAACAGAAGCTGACAGATGTTTAACATGAATACATGTTCATCCAACAGAAGCTGACAGATGTTTAACATGAATACATGTTCATCCAACAGAAGCTGACAGATGTTTAACATGAATACATGTTCATCCAACAGAAGCTGACAGATGTTTAACATGAATACATGTTCATCCAACAGAAGCTGACAGATGTTTAACATGAATACATGTTCATCCAACAGAAGCTGACAGATGTTTAACATGAATACATGTTCATCCAACAGAAGCTGACAGATGTTTAACATGAATACATGTTCATCCAACAGAAGCTGACAGATGTTTAACATGAATACATGTTCATCCAACAGAAGCTGACAGATGTTTAACATGAATACATGTTCATCCAACAGAAGCTGACAGATGTTTAACATGAATACATGTTCATCCAACAGAAGCTGACAGATGTTTAACATGAATACATGTTCATCCAACAGAAGCAACAGAAGCTGACAGATGTTTAACATGAATACATGTTCATCCAACAGAAGCTGACAGATGTTTAACATGAATACATGTTCATCCAACAGAAGCTGACAGATGTTTAACATGAATACATGTTCATCCAACAGAAGCTGACAGATGTTTAACATGAATACATGTTCATCCAACAGAAGCTGACAGATGTTTAACATGAATACATGTTCATCCAACAGAAGCTGACAGATGTTTAACATGAATACATGTTCATCCAACAGAAGCTGACAGATGTTTAACATGAATACATGTTCATCCAACAGAAGCTGACAGATGTTTAACATGAATACATGTTCATCCAACAGAAGCTGACAGATGTTTAACATGAATACATGTTCATCCAACAGAAGCTGACAGATGTTTAACATGAATACATGTTCATCCAACAGAAGCTGACAGATGTTTAACATGAATACATGTTCATCCAACAGAAGCTGACAGATGTTTAACATGAATACATGTTCATCCAACAGAAGCTGACAGATGTTTAACATGAATACATGTTCATCCAACAGAAGCTGACAGATGTTTAACATGAATACATGTTCATCCAACAGAAGCTGACAGATGTTTAACATGAATACATGTTCATCCAACAGAAGCTGACAGATGTTTAACATGAATACATGTTCATCCAACAGAAGCTGACAGATGTTTAACATGAATACATGTTCATCCAACAGAAGCTGACAGATGTTTAACATGAATACATGTTCATCCAACAGAAGCTGACAGATGTTTAACATGAATACATGTTCATCCAACAGAAGCTGACAGATGTTTAACATGAATACATGTTCATCCAACAGAAGCTGACAGATGTTTAACATGAATACATGTTCATCCAACAGAAGCTGACAGATGTTTAACATGAATACATGTTCATCCAACAGAAGCTGACAGATGTTTAACATGAATACATGTTCATCCAACAGAAGCTGACAGATGTTTAACATGAATACATGTTCATCCAACAGAAGCTGACAGATGTTTAACATGAATAAATGTTCATCCAACAGAAGCTGACAGATGTTTAACATGAATACATGTTCATCCAACAGAAGCTGACAGATGTTTAACATGAATACATGTTCATCCAACAGAAGCTGACAGATGTTTAACATGAATACATGTTCATCCAACAGAAGCTGACAGATGTTTAACATGAATACATGTTCATCCAACAGAAGCTGACAGATGTTTAACATGAATACATGTTCATCCAACAGAAGCTGACAGATGTTTAACATGAATACATGTTCATCCAACAGAAGCTGACAGATGTTTAACATGAATACATGTTCATCCAACAGAAGCTGACAGATGTTTAACATGAATACATGTTCATCCAACAGAAGCTGACAGATGTTTAACATGAATACATGTTCATCCAACAGAAGCTGACAGATGTTTAACATGAATACATGTTCATCCAACAGAAGCTGACAGATGTTTAACATGAATACATGTTCATCCAACAGAAGCTGACAGATGTTTAACATGAATACATGTTCATCCAACAGAAGCTGACAGATGTTTAACATGAATACATGTTCATCCAACAGAAGCTGACAGATGTTTAACATGAATACATGTTCATCCAACAGAAGCTGACAGATGTTTAACATGAATACATGTTCATCCAACAGAAGCTGACAGATGTTTAACATGAATACATGTTCATCCAACAGAAGCTGACAGATGTTTAACATGAATACATGTTCATCCAACAGAAGCTGACAGATGTTTAACATGAATACATGTTCATCCAACAGAAGCTGACAGATGTTTAACATGAATACATGTTCATCCAACAGAAGCTGACAGATGTTTAACATGAATACATGTTCATCCAACAGAAGCTGACAGATGTTTAACATGAATACATGTTCATCCAACAGAAGCTGACAGATGTTTAACATGAATACATGTTCATCCAACAGAAGCTGACAGATGTTTAACATGAATACATGTTCATCCAACAGAAGCTGACAGATGTTTAACATGAATACATGTTCATCCAACAGAAGCTGACAGATGTTTAACATGAATACATGTTCATCCAACAGAAGCTGACAGATGTTTAACATGAATACATGTTCATCCAACAGAAGCTGACAGATGTTTAACATGAATACATGTTCATCCAACAGAAGCAACAGAAGCTGACAGATGTTTAACATGAATACATGTTCATCCAACAGAAGCTGACAGATGTTTAACATGAATACATGTTCATCCAACAGAAGCTGACAGATGTTTAACATGAATACATGTTCATCCAACAGAAGCTGACAGATGTTTAACATGAATACATGTTCATCCAACAGAAGCTGACAGATGTTTAACATGAATACATGTTCATCCAACAGAAGCTGACAGATGTTTAACATGAATACATGTTCATCCAACAGAAGCTGACAGATGTTTAACATGAATACATGTTCATCCAACAGAAGCTGACAGATGTTTAACATGAATACATGTTCATCCAACAGAAGCTGACAGATGTTTAACATGAATACATGTTCATCCAACAGAAGCTGACAGATGTTTAACATGAATACATGTTCATCCAACAGAAGCAACAGAAGCTGACAGATGTTTAACATGAATACATGTTCATCCAACAGAAGCTGACAGATGTTTAACATGAATACATGTTCATCCAACAGAAGCTGACAGATGTTTAACATGAATACATGTTCATCCAACAGAAGCTGACAGATGTTTAACATGAATACATGTTCATCCAACAGAAGCAACAGAAGCTGACAGATGTTTAACATGAATACATGTTCATCCAACAGAAGCTGACAGATGTTTAACATGAATACATGTTCATCCAACAGAAGCTGACAGATGTTTAACATGAATACATGTTCATCCAACAGAAGCTGACAGATGTTTAACATGAATACATGTTCATCCAACAGAAGCTGACAGATGTTTAACATGAATACATGTTCATTCAACAGAAGCTGACAGATGTTTAACATGAATACATGTTCATCCAACAGAAGCTGACAGATGTTTAACATGAATACATGTTCATCCAACAGAAGCTGACAGATGTTTAACATGAATACATGTTCATCCAACAGAAGCTGACAGATGTTTAACATGAATAAATGTTCATTCAACAGAAGCTGACAGATGTTTAACATGAATACATGTTCATCCAACAGAAGCTGACAGATGTTTAACATGAATACATGTTCATCCAACAGAAGCAACAGAAGCTGACAGATGTTTAACATGAATACATGTTCATCCAACAGAAGCTGACAGATGTTTAACATGAATACATGTTCATCCAACAGAAGCTGACAGATGTTTAACATGAATACATGTTCATCCAACAGAAGCTGACAGATGTTTAACATGAATACATGTTCATCCAACAGAAGCTGACAGATGTTTAACATGAATACATGTTCATTCAACAGAAGCTGACAGATGTTTAACATGAATACATGTTCATCCAACAGAAGCTGACAGATGTTTAACATGAATACATGTTCATCCAACAGAAGCTGACAGATGTTTAACATGAATACATGTTCATCCAACAGAAGCTGACAGATGTTTAACATGAATACATGTTCATCCAACAGAAGCTGACAGATGTTTAACATGAATACATGTTCATCCAACAGAAGCTGACAGATGTTTAACATGAATACATGTTCATCCAACAGAAGCTGACAGATGTTTAACATGAATACATGTTCATCCAACAGAAGCTGACAGATGTTTAACATGAATACATGTTCATCCAACAGAAGCTGACAGATGTTTAACATGAATACATGTTCATCCAACAGAAGCTGACAGATGTTTAACATGAATACATGTTCATCCAACAGAAGCTGACAGATGTTTAACATGAATACATGTTCATCCAACAGAAGCTGACAGATGTTTAACATGAATACATGTTCATCCAACAGAAGCTGACAGATGTTTAACATGAATACATGTTCATCCAACAGAAGCTGACAGATGTTTAACATGAATACATGTTCATCCAACAGAAGCTGACAGATGTTTAACATGAATACATGTTCATCCAACAGAAGCTGACAGATGTTTAACATGAATACATGTTCATCCAACAGAAGCTGACAGATGTTTAACATGAATACATGTTCATCCAACAGAAGCTGACAGATGTTTAACATGAATACATGTTCATCCAACAGAAGCTGACAGATGTTTAACATGAATACATGTTCATCCAACAGAAGCTGACAGATGTTTAACATGAATACATGTTCATCCAACAGAAGCTGACAGATGTTTAACATGAATACATGTTCATCCAACAGAAGCTGACAGATGTTTAACATGAATACATGTTCATCCAACAGAAGCTGACAGATGTTTAACATGAATACATGTTCATCCAACAGAAGCTGACAGATGTTTAACATGAATACATGTTCATCCAACAGAAGCTGACAGATGTTTAACATGAATACATGTTCATCCAACAGAAGCTGACAGATGTTTAACATGAATACATGTTCATCCAACAGAAGCTGACAGATGTTTAACAT
>JBBPBX010087704.1:0-14646 GCA_038048925.1 Garcialebias charrua
GCACTGTGCTATCACAAACATCCATTCTTGCTTCACATACTAGTGGTTCCTCTAAGAGCCAATGCAGAGAATTATACACTTTCAATCTGTTTGGTTTAAAAAAGGAAAACACTTTGAAAACACTCTGATAAAACAGGGGCACATCTTTTATCTTTAAAAGGCTAACATTAGTTAGAAACAGAGCAGCATCTAGCCCCAGCCCGTTCACATGTCTGAGGATGCAGCTGGCCACGTCTCTCCACACAGTGTCAGGAGATCCTGCCAGGTATTTCTGGAGGAACTGCATCCGAAACGTGGCTGTTCTGCTGGCCAGGTGGACAAGGCCCTGTCCCCCTTCTTCTCTTGGTAAGAACAGGACTGACTGTGGCACCCAATGTCGGCCATCCCAAAAGAAATCGACCATCTCAGATTGTATTTTTACCAACAGGTCTGGAGGTGGGTCTAGAACAGAAAGTTTGTGCCACAGTTGTGATGCAACCAAGTTGTTTAACACCAGTACTCTGCCTCTGTAGGACATTTTTGAGTGTATCCATTTCCATTTTTCCAATTTATTCTTGACTTTTTGCACCACATTGTCCCAGTTTTTCTGTACTGAAGTCTTATTCCCTAAATGGACACCGAGATATTCAAGGCCATCTCTCTTCCACGGGAGGTTTTGAGGCAGAACTGGGAGCCCTTCAGGCCACTCGCCCACGGCGAGGGCTGTGCTCTTTCCCCAGTTTACCCTTGCAGCAGACATGGTTGAAAAACTCTCTGTGATTTCACTTAGTGTGTCAACATCTTGTTGATTTTTTACAAAGACAACAACGTCGTCAGCGTACGCTGATAAAACTATGCTACTGTTGAAACCAGGTAAAACAAAACCATGAACCCTCGAACGGATTTTCTGAAGGAGGGGTTCCAGGGAGAGTGCATAGAGCATTCCCGAGAGCGCACAGCCCTGCCGAACACCTCTACACACTCTAAAAGGAGCACACAGGCTACCGTTGAACTTCAACACACCCTCAACGCCACTGTACAACACCTTGATCTTGGCTATGAAACCAGCGCTGAACCCAAACCTCTCCATGGTTTCCCAGAGGAAGCTGTGCTCAACGCGGTCAAAAGCCTTTTCTTGGTCAAGTGAGACCAACGCTGTGTTCAGACCTAATGAACTGGAGATTTCCAAAACATCTCGAATCAGGTGGATATTATCTACCATGGACCTACTGGGGACGCAATAAGTCTGGTCTCGGTGGATGACCTGTTCCATTGCTTCTCTCATCCTGGTTGCCAGGGCCTTGGAGAGGATTTTGTAGTCGGTGCAGAGGAGAGACACGGGGCGCCAACTCTTTATCTCTTGCAGATTCCCTTTTTTAGGCAGAAGAGTGATGACCGCTCTTCGGCACGACAGCGGTAGTGAGCCAATGATCAGGCTTTCAGTGAAAACATCCAGCAGGTCCCCTGCCAGGATGTCCCAGTAGGCCTTGTAGAACTCCACCGTGAGCCCGTCAATGCCGGGAGCTTTCTGGCCTTGCATGCTTTGGAGGGCTGTGCTGAGCTCCTGAAGCCCTAGGGGGCGCTCCAGGTCAGTGTTGGTCTCCTCAGAGACCTGGGGTAGTCCACTGCAGAACTCCCTGAACAGCTCGTCATTCCTCTCGTATTCACTTTTGAATAACGAGGAGTAAAATTCCACAGCCCTCCTCCTGATCTGGTTTGGCTCGCTCAGCTGCTGCCCAGTTTCTGACAAGAGAGAGTGGATCAGTTTTCTTTGCCCGTGTTTCCTCTCCAGGTTGAAAAAGAAGCTGGAAGGAGCATCCATCTCTGTGATGTTCTGCATCCGGGACCTGACTAACACGCCTTGGACCTTAGCATCCAGTAGGTTTGTCAGAACTGATTTTTTAGATTTGAGGGCTTCAATGTGCTCTCGATTTCCTGTGGTTTCACAAAGGTGTTCTAGTTCCACTATATCAATCTCTAGATCTTTGATAGATCTGGTGAAATTGCGAGTAACGTTGAGAGAGTGTTGTTGACACAGCTGTTTTATTTGAACTTTTCCGTGGTCCCACCACTGTTGCAGACATGTGAAATCACCCTTTCTCTGTCTAAACACATTCATAAAACAGCTCAGAGTCTCTTTAAAATTACGGTCATGAGTTAAAACGGAGTTAAAATGCCAGTAGGCGCTCTTTGGTAAAATGTTTCTGATAAAAACACTACTTAAAACCAGCGCGTGATCTGTAAAGGCAACTGGTGAAATCTGACAAGTTTTAACCACGTTAAAATGATGTTTAAAACAATAAAAGCGGTCGAGGCGAGCTAAAGAAATGCGATTCTCTTTACAGTGGGACCACGTGTACTGTCTGGAGCCTGCGTGCATCCTCCTCCATACATCCACCAGGCCATGAGACGACACCAGCTGCCGAAGAGCACGCTGGGCCGCTGGATGCGGCTCTGCGTGATTTCGGTCTAAAGACTCATCTTCAGTACAATTGAAATCCCCACTTAAGAAAACAAAATCCTCAGACCCACACTCTCCCAACCTTTCCCCAATTTTTTCAAAAAAATGTCTTTTCTCTGCATTGGTATTGGGAGCGTAAATATTAATAAAGATAACATTAAAATGATCAAAACCAGCTTTGACTAAAAGACACCTTCCCTGAACAACGTGTAGCACTTCTATGTGGCTGGGAGTGAACGCTTTTGATAAAAGGATTCCCACTCCTGCACTCTGGGAGGTGCCATGACTAAAAATGGCCTCCCCTTTCCACTCTCTACGCCACTCTGTTTCATTAGCTGGATCGCTGTGTGTCTCTTGTAAAAATAGTACATCAATACTTTTATAGTTCATGGTTTGATAAACTAGTCCACGCTTAACAGCCTCTCTTGCCCCATTGATGTTTAAAGATGCCATTTTAAAAGTATCCATGGTGTGTGAGAGGTTAAGAAGCGTGTATAAAAAGACTATAAAAAATGTTAAGGAGCAGGTGCTTATCATTTTGTTCATATAATTTTTCCGACTTTGGTCATTGTCTTTCTCAGCCTAAAGATTTCTTGTTGGCTAAAGACTAATTGTTCATTATTGTGTTGAATGTGGTGACTGGCTGAGAAATAAAAATTTCTCAGATCAGGAAAATATTTTTCCACATTAACTTTTTTCTGGTTTTTGGTTTGCTGAAGGAAGGACACTATGGATTCAGCAGTGTATTGTGGTTCACCACTGTCAGCTTGTGGGACAGGAAATTCACCAACATCTGAGTACCAGCTCTCGCTGTCGCTGTTGTCTGTGCTTTTCAGCTGTGCAGACATATCTCTGGTTTTCTTGCTTATTTTACTGGTAGTATTACTTTGGTGTTGTCTTTTTAACTGGGCTGTAACCCCCTGTACTGACTTTTGTAACTGGGCTGCAGGGGAACCCTGATTTAATCCCTCTGCAGCTGCTCTTATCACTGTCTCTGTAGCTGCTTTTAAAAGCGAGCCTGCCTCCCCCCTCTCCCCCTCATCTGCAAGCCCCTTTTCTCTCCCTCCCTGATCAGCATCTACCCCTCCTCTGTCCTCTTCATCTTCACCCCCCTCTCCTCTCACCCCCTGAGCAGCACGCAACTCTCCGCCCATGTCACATTGTCGCACCCCTCCCCTCTCCTTCACCTCCTCCTGAAACTCTCTCGTCTCGCTGTTCACCACACCAACACTGTTTTCTCCTCCAGAACACACCTCCATGCTGTCTCCAACCTCCACACACACGCCTCTACCCGTTTCATCTCCACCATCCGCTGTTTGCTCAACAACAGCATCTGGACGATTCTCATTAACCCCGGTAGCGGACCCCTCCCCCGCCTCCCCCTGCCCGGACACACCTCCCCGCTGTTCTGCATCTGTGGGATCCCGCGCGGCACCCTGTGGGGCTGACTCAGTTAACTCGGGGCACATTTTTCTGATGTGTCCTTCCTGTTTACACTCAAAGCACTTCATATTGGAAGAAGTTGCGTATAAAACGTAGTTAAACTCGTCAAATTTAACAAGGAAGCGCAGATTCAACTCTTCCCCCGGTCTGTTCAACACCATGTTCACTTGTCTCCTGTGAGACACGACGTGTTTGAGGAGTTCAGATTTACATCCTGACGACACTTTTTTAATCGGGGAAACCACCCTCCCATGTCTGGACAGCTCGTTAATCAGAAAGTCATCACTGATAAACGGGGGGATGTTTGACAAAGTTATCTTTGTCACTGGTTGTGCGAGCGGCGTTATCTGAAAAAACACATCATTCACTGAAACGCCAGATGTGACCAGCTGTTGAGCGTGCGCTACTGTATCAACAAACACAACCACTGCCTTATTCATGCGGGCTGCAGACATAATGGACTCGTGTCCTATCTCTTCTCCTATCGCTAAACAAACATCCTCCACGCTGCACTGAGAGCCAGCACCCACCTTGATACCGTTTCTCCGCGTGAGAGCAGAAAAACCTCTCGTGGCTCCTTCCATCATGGCGTCCACAGACGCCGGCTGACCTGCCGGCTACACTTTTGTGAAAAACATAAACCTTAAAAATGACAAAGCTAACAAAACCCACAACTAAAAACAATCACCCAACGTTCTAACAACTCCCAGTGCAAAAAAAAGTTAAAAAATGAATAAAAAATAGAGAAAAAAAAGCGCTTTTACTCCACTTTTGGTCAAGAAGAAGAAGAAGAATGTCAGGCCTCTTTAGTCTGGGCCTTGATCTGCTGTGATCTTGTCTGTGTGGTTTGTGGAAACTTAAACTGATGTTGCTGTGAGCCTTTTTGGTGAAGTTTGTAAGTGCCTAACTAATGTTGTGTTTTTCTCTGTTCACAGGGGAAGCTGGTAGGGGTTCTCTGCCATTTCTGTTCTAACCTGTTTTCTCCCGTTTTGTGGATAGCTAGGGAGCTCAGCCTTTGTATTTTTAAGTTTACTTCTAGCTAGTTATATGTTTTCTTTATAGTTAGAAGGGGGTGTTTTGTTTGTTGTTTTGGCCTTGGAGACCCTGAAGCTTAAAGCTTCCCCATGTTTGCCTGATTGTTTTTTCTCTTTTCTACTTTGTAAAATAAACATGTTCTTTTGTTGACATCAACTGTTAGTTTTTTTATGTTACACCCAGTGCCATATTTTTACCTGATTAGCCTCAGGGTGAGGTTGTAACAGTCTGTTTTTTGAAGAAGCCTGTTTGAGAGGAGCGATGGAGTCCAAGATCGTTGTGCAGGTGTGATGGAAGGAGGTGATGAAGTCCTCAGGATGTAGAGATGGTTTCTTCAAAGTCACTTTAAAGGGGGTAAACATTTATACAGTTACTTATTTAATTACATTTTTTTTTTAAGTAGCATTACTTTGTATTAATTTGATTTCCTTTTCTCTTTAAAGAGGGATTTTTGTCAAAAAAGACAATTTGCATTGATCCTGGTTGATTTTGTAACAGAAATAAAATGGTACTGTAGAGGTTTTCTGACAAAAATAAACAACAAATAGGTAGTCCTCGACTTACGACAGCCTCGACTTACAAGGTTTCGGGTTACATCACGCATCTCATTAATTTTTTTATTTTTTTTAAAAGTCTTATTTTATGTGTTTAAATGTTCTTGATTTTATGTGTACAGCACTTTGCAGCTGTGGTTGTTTTAAATGGCTTTATAAATAAAGTATTATTATTATTATTTTGAAGCAGATTTACGCAGTTTCCGGTTAGCTGCGGATAAAACCACTTGTTGGAGCAAGCTGGACAGACAGCCGGCTTTGGACAGCACTGTGCAGCTGAACTGTGTCGTATGATGATAAGAAACTGAGAACAATGTACATGAACTGTGAAACTGATGGACTTAAATAAAACATGATTTTTATAAACCATAGACATACACCTGGAAAAGACTTATTTTAGAAGACACATTGATCTGTACCAGACCTGAAGTCAGTCTGCAGCATATAATTAATGTAGTTAGAAGATGACTACAGATGGTTAATTTGGATTTTTATTGTGTCATCTTACTATCGCAAAAATTAAGAGTATTTACCTGTCAGCATTTGATAGTGTTTTGAAATTAGTAGCGATAACCTTGACTTTGTAAGCTTACTATAATTTCATATGGTTATATTATTTCATCTGGCATCAAAAACTTGGTGACAAAGATGTAGCATCCCACCCCGGAATCGGGAAAACGGACGTTAAACGAAGATGGATGGATAGATAGAGTAAATCTGCAGACGTGTGTTTAGAAATGTGTTTTGCATTGTATCCTCTATGGCTAAAACAACGACATACAGCCTTTCTGGCATTATTCAAAACATTTCATAGATTATTTATACTGTTCTGCTGAACACAACTATTTCGACCCCTCGGCAGGTCTCATCAGGCGGTGATGGCTTTCATGTAAAAAGCAACATGTATGCCATAGATTTCCCCGCTATAGTTGTGGGTTTGTTTATTTTTTGTCAGGGGTGGGTTTGTTTGTAACTTGTTTTTGTTTGGGTTTGTTACTTTGTAACCTTTTTCGATGTTTTCTTCCGTGTTCGTTGTTGTTCGTCCATACTCGCTCGTAGCTAAAAGCTAAATGGTAGTCCACCAAGATGGCGCTGACCCCCAAAAAAACCACCGGATATGACGTCAGTGAAAAGCATCTATTCTCTCTCACTCATACCTAGGGACAGTTTAGAGTTAACTGTCCAACTAAACATGCATGTTTTTATTTTATTTTTATTTATTTGTCTGTGGGATGAAACCGGAGTACCCGGAGTAAACCCATGCATGTTTTTATTTAATTTTATTTTATTTTTTTGTCTGTGGGATGAAACCGGAGTGCCCGGAGTAAACCCATGCATGTTTTTGTTTTTTTCTGTGGGATGAAACCGGAGTACCCGGAGTAAACCCATGCATGTTTTTTTTCTGTGGGATGAAACCGGAGTACCCGGAGTAAACCCATGCATGCACAGAGATAACATGCAAACTTTAGCCAGAAAGAACCCCCGGAGCAGGATTTGAACCGGGGTAACCTGCTCGCTGAGAGTCACCGTGTCAGAGGAGTAATGCATCAAAGTTGATTAACGTTTCTTCGTCGTCGTAAACCTTGTCAGCGGCTCATTCTTGGGAATCGGCGGAAGACTTCCTTGTGCCATCTGCGGAGTTCTTTTGTCACACCAACGATGCTCATCCTGCACAGCACTCTTGGTTTTGACACTGTTCAATGCTGCTATGTGGCAGTTTTGGGGACAAAAGAGAGACTGGAGTCCAAAACTTTAATTTTCTGACTTGCGTTGTTGTTTCAGCGTTTCCACATTGAATTTATTTGGCAACACGTTAACAAGGGATCTAGCTATACGAAGTTGGCTGCTGTATGTAGATTTTGCTTTGTCTGCTTCTTCAATGAGGTTCTGGATTTTCTGCTTCTGTGTTTCCAGTTCCCTTTCATATTTATTTTTCATCTCGCTGTATTCTAAGTTAGCTTGACTGAGTCTATTCTCGTATTGACTTATTATGTCTTCATCTGCTCTTTTCTCCTCCTCTGCTCTTTTCAAGACAATATTTTCTGATGTCAGTGCTGAAATCTGCTTCTCAGCGTCACTGAGAGAGCTTTTTAACGTCTCAGTCAAACGTAGAAACTTTGCATTCTGACGTTTGACAGTTTCCATGTCCAGTAAAGCTTCTCTCAGCTGCTTTTCCAACTCAAGGTGTTTCTGAGTCGTCTTTTCCTTATAGCACGCCAGTTCGACTTGAAGATCCAGATTTTTCTTTTCAAGATTTATGCATTTCAGCGTACGAACGTCTGTTTCAGCGTGCCTTACCTTCTTTGTTAACGCCTTCATTCTGACCTCTGACGTTTTTAATGCGTCGTTTTTACTTTTCAGCTGACTGTCCAACTCAAGGTGTTTCTGAGTCGTCTTTTCCTTAGAGCAAGCCTGTTCTTCTTGAAGTTCCAGACTTGTCTTTTCAAGATCAGACTTTGGACTTTTCAACGTTCGGATGTCTTTTTCAGCGCGCCTTGCGTTCTTTATTAACACCCTAATTCTGAGCTCTGACGTTTTTAATTTGTGGTTTTTGCTTTTCAGCGTACGGACGTCTGTTTCAGCGTGCCTTGCCTTCTTTGTTAACGCCTTATTTCTGACCTCTGAAGTTTTTAATTCGTCGGTTTTACTTTTCAGCTGGTCCCTATAGGTTTCTTTCTGAAGGCCCTTCATTTCTTTGCTTGAAGCAGAAATGTCCCGTATGTCATCCATGGCAGTGGTGCTGTGACGAGCGTCTGTGGACTGCAAAGACCCTTTGCTCCAGTTATCCAGTTGTTTGGCCATTTGCATTTCAGTCTAATTTTAAAAAAATTCTGAAACTAGTTTAGAAGACAATTGGAGAAGTACACTTGAACCAGTGCGCTTTGCAAAAAAAATTGCGGAATAAGTTTGGGACACACTGGGGTGGTCTATTTATGAGCTTTAGATCAAAGCTTTCCAACGCGTCACATAAACAACGCTGTTGATGACGTCACCAGTGACGGTCTGTTTGATCTTCATGAGTGAGAAGAACCAGAGCCCTATATAGTGAGAGTTGCGACACTCCCATTGACTCCCATAGAAAGAATGGAATGCGGAAGTCACGTGGTGTCACGGACCTGCTGAAAGTTACATACAGCTGCGTTTCTACCATTGAACGCAGTACATTCTCCGTGTTTTCTCTGGTAAGTTGATGAAAATACAGCATTTTTTTGCCACTTTGAGGTGTTAGCTGATTGTTCTGACCACAATTTATCAACGCTAACACTTCATGTCGCCAGTTTTTTGTTAATTTAACATGTTAAATTGCTAGTTGTGTGTTAACTGTAGCTAGCTCTGCTATCATGATGGTTTAACTGGGTCTATTTCTGTCTAATTCATCGTTTTAAAATATCCATTACAGCTTAAATTTTCAAAAGTTTATATTTTTATTTTTTATGATAATTCCAGAAAATACTTAGCCTTTTTTCTGAGATTGATGTGGTTTAATTTAGTTCAAATTATAGATCCTTTGTCAAAGACTGCAGCATAAATTGTGACATAAAGAAAAATGTGATTGTAGAGATGAGTAAATTGTTTTGTTTTCCAGGTGAACCACAGAATGACTTCAGAGAACTGCATTCAAACAAAGTATCATAAAGGTACAAGTTCTCGTTTTATGTCTTCCCAAAACAATAATTTCTGAATCAAGAAGTTTGAATAAAATTATTTTAACACCATAACCGTCACAAATTGGTATTTACTGCAGGACTGTTAATTTGAATTTGTATTATAGTATTAGTTTAGCGTATGGTAATCATGGGCCAAGTTGAGATTAGGCTCTCTTTCAAGACAGAACAAGAAATAAGAATTATTTCTGTTATTTCTTTGCACATCATGACATGAAGGAAGAATGCTTTCTAATAGACTTGCTTCTCTCCATAGAGTATCCATGGTGTTGGGGAGCTCCATGAAGGATTTTTACCAAAGGATGATGACAACAGTGACGACAATAGACAGTTATATCCACAACTTATATCCACAACAAGATCCACAACTTCTCCTCCTCCACCATAACCCTCAGCACTGGCTCTCCTCAAGGATGTGTGCTGAGCCCTCTTCTGTTCACTCTGCTCACATATGATTGTACAGCCACACATCCAGGCTGTCATATTGTAAAGTTTGCAGATGATACAGCGGTGGTGGGATGCATCACAGACAATGATGAATCCAGCTACAGACAGGAGGTGGAGCACCTGGAGAGCTGGTGCAAAGAGAACAACCTTCACATGAATGTGAAGAAGACGAAGGAGATGATTGTGGACTTCAGAAGGAACAAACACACCCACGCCCCACTGAACATAAGAGGATCTGCGGTGGAGGTGGTCTCCAGCTACAAGTACTTGGGTGTACACTTGAATGATGACCTCAGCTGGAGCAACAACACCACCAGCCTGATCAAGAAAGATCATCAGAGACTCTACTTCCTCAGACGGCTGAGACGAGCTGGTCTGGGAAGCTCAGTCCTCACCTCCTTCTACAGGTGTGCAGTGGAGAGCATCCTGTGCTCCAGCATCAACGTGTGGGATGGAGGCTGCACAGCTGCAGAAAGAAAAGCTTTACAGAGAGTGGTGAAGGCTGCACAGAAGTCTGTTGGAGTCAGTCTCCCCACCATCACCATCAACCGGTTCAGTTCAGGATACAGTTCAAGCTGCTCCTGTTTGTTTTCAAAGCTCTGAATGGACTTGCTCCTCTGTACATCTCAGAACTTCTGAAAGTCCATCAGCCCAGCAGAGCTTTACGATCTGCCAGTCAACACCTGCTGGAGGTGCCTCGCTCAAGGTACAAACAATGGGGAGACCAGTCTTTTTCTGTTGCCGGCCCAAAAGCCTGGAACAGCCTCCCCCTTGAGCTGCGTGCCACCTCTGATCTGACTCTGTTCAAAACCAGACTGAAGACCCACTTGTTCAAAAAAGCTTTCAGTGTGTAACTTTTATTACTTTTGGTATTTTAATATGTAGCATTTTTTATTTCCATTGCCTTTTTACTTCCACTTGTTCAAATAAGCTTCCAGCGTGTAACATCACATCATGCTGATGCTGATCTGTTGTCATGTTGCTGTGTTCACCTGTGACCATCTGCTCATACAGACTCATGTTTGTGCTGCTGTTTATAATGATGTTTTTCTACTACATTAGGGCTTAGTGTATTACTAGTTGATGTTTTTCTTCTTTTCTTTTTCTCTTGCATTTGTTGTTGGATGTAACTGGGACCCTGTGTACATAATCTCGTTTTCATCACATGTACCACATGCGGTGCAAATGACAATAAAACTCTCTGACTCTGATAATAAAAGAGGCATACAGATTTTTTAAAATTTTAATGAAATTAAAATAAGATTGCAAAAACAGCTAGATTATAAGGTGAATGTAGAAAACTAAAACCAGGAACTTTAGCAAAATATGTGAGATCACTGGTCAGGGAAAGTTCTGCTGTTCTTCTCATTTGGTTCTGGGCGATGAAAACAAACGGTTGGAACCTTCTTCAGTCTCACACGGCCTGACTGTGTCTTTGTGAAGTGCCCTCTCTCAAAATGTGCCTGTAGAGTGATACTAGTTTATTTCCTTGCACATTTCTTTGACAGTTAAACATTTTGAGCCCTGATTCAGAATGTTTTGTGTGCAGATTAAATTTACATTACTCACTTTGTGTTGTTGGGATGATTATGTAATTAATAAACAGTATAAATAGTAGTGAAGTAGGCCTACTTCATTAAAGCTTGTTTTACAGACATATTTTATAATAAATTGTTTGGTAATTTATTTTTGCACAATTAACACTTATTTTGTCACCTGTTATGATTTTAACTAGAAACTGTTTCATTTAAATTAACATTTTAATCAGTGAATTACAATTTTACAACAGTCAGGTCAGGCTACAAGCACAATCAACTCTGTCATCCAGGTACTCGGTTGCTAATTTTAAAAAAATTGAACAACTATCTAATGTGCAGAAATGAAGACTTCATCCCAGATGATCTGGTAAACTGGAGCAGATACTGCTGGCATGAAGGACAAGGTGGAGAATTATCATGCAGAGAACATCAGAAATAGCTTACTAGGTGTTACTCTGTTTTTAATTTAAAAAAATGTTTTATGTGTAACATAAAACACTGTTGACATGGCTATACTGGTCATTGTATTGTATAGTAGACATGTATTTTCTAATGTGTTTACAGTCTCGTTTCACTGTAATGATAAAAGCATCTGCCACGTCTAAAAATGCTTTAATAAAACGCATAGTCAGTGAAATAATCAGTAATCATTTAAGTAATCAGTTTGTTACTGCTCAATAATTACTGAAAGACGCTGGACAAAGTAAGAAAAGTCTATTTTTGTGTTCTGTTGCGCCAGTAGCTGCTCAAACTGACTGGCAGCGATGAGCTGCTTGTAACTAGCTGGGAGTGGTGGCTTCAGACTACAAGCTAACGCTAGCCATGTGCTGCTGATAAAGGCTAATGCGGAAAAACACCACGGAGTTGGGACTGTTGCTACAGGCTGGCGTGAGAGCCGAAAGCCGTGAACGCCACCTCGGGCTTCGAGCTGAGCCGAGCGCAACGAGGGGGCCGTGAACGCAACCTGGGGCTTCGAGCTGATCCGAGAGCCACGAGTGGGCCGTGAACCGTGGACGCCACCTTCGAGCTGAGCCGAGCGCCGTGAGCCGTGGAAGCCACCTGGGGCTTCGAGCTGAGCCGTGCGCCGTGGGCGAGCCAGGGGATTGCTGCTGGCTGCTAAAACGTGAGTTCTGAACTAACTGCTGATCTGAAGCAGAGCAACGATCGAGTAGCTGTTGGACGGGAAGCAAGCTGATTACTGTTGGACATGAGCAGAGCAGCGAGCGAATTGCTGCGGATGGGAGCAGAGCAGCGAACGAGTTGCTGCGGACGTGAGCAGATCGGCGAGCGAGTTGCTGTGGAACAGTGATTTTCTGTATCCAGATCAGAAGAAGCAGGCGTGATGAGTCCTAGTAAAAAAAATAAATCGGAGCAGCAGAAACAGGAGTCGGCGAGTAAAAAATCGGTGGATAAAAATTTGGAGTTAATGGAGGAATTGAAAAATGCAGTAAACGTTCTCACTGCGGAAGTTGCAAGTTTGAGAGCTGATCAAAAAAACTTTAATCAACTGGTTGAGGAGATGAAACTAATGAAAGCTCAGGAGGTCATCAGAGAAGAACGATTAGCTCAATTGGAACAAAAGTGTGAGGACATGGAACAATACATAAGAGGCGAAAACATGGTCATTTCTGGACTCGAACTTAAACGCTGGTCATCGGCTGATGTAACCAAAGGCGTTAACACGAGTGAAGGAGGACGACCAGAACAACTGCAGTCTCTGGAGAATCAGGTAGTCACTTTCTTAAGTGACAAAGGCATTGACATTAAACGTGATGACATTTCCACCTGTTACACACTGCCCAATAGAGCTAACAAACTTAAACCGTCAGTAGTCGTGAGATTCATTGGAAGGAATCAAAGAAACAGGGTAATGATGCAGTCAAAGAAACTCGCAAAAACTATGGTCTTCATGAATGAACACCTAACTAAAAAAAACGCAAACATTGCACATGCAGCAAGGTTGTTGAAAAAGGAGGAAAAAATAAAAAAAACTTGGACAAGAAACGGAAACATCTGGATCAAAGTAGATGAAAATTCTCATCCTAAAATAATAAAAGAACTGAAAGACTTAGAAACATTCAAATGAGCTCAAAAATGACAAATCACCAATCACTATCACATGTTCATACACAAAATTAACAGAAATGAACAAACAAACAAATAGATTAAAACATGACAGCAACAAACGAAGACTCAGAATTCAAAATATATAATGTTGAAGATATGGTTGATGCAAACTTTTATCCTGCTATAAAAGACTGTGAATACTATAATGAAGAAAAGTTTAATAACATCAATATAACAAATGGAGATCTCTCTATTATTCACATCAATAGTAGAAGTATAAATGCAAATATATCCAAAATAACAGATTATTTAAAACAGTTAAACAGAACTTTTACATTAATAGCACTGTCAGAGACATGGCTTAATGATGAAAACAAAAATAATGTTCACATCGAAGGATATGAATTATATCATTTAAACAGAAACAATAAAAAAGGTGGTGGAGTAGCTCTATTTGTCAAAAATGAAATAAAGTGTAGAATAATTAAAGAAATGTCAATAATTGTTGACAATCTTATGGAAATAATAACAATAGAAATATTAAACGAAAATGCTAAAAACATATCCATAAGTTGTGTATATCGATCACCAGGATCAAATATAGAAATATTCACCGATAAAATCATACAACTACTGGAAAAGAGTTTAAATAAAAAAGTTTTCTTGTGCGGAGACTTTAATATTGACCTGGGAAATAAAACAGATTCAAATAACATCAGCACATTTCTAAATTCAATGTATAGTTTAAATCTTTATCCGTTAATATCAAAACCAACAAGAATTACAACTCATAGTGCTACGATAATTGACAACATTTTCACAAATATAACAAATGGGGATATGACAGGTGGTATCTTAACAACTGATTTAAGTGATCATTTACCAGTTTTCACTATCTACAGAAATGATCAAAACATTACAAAAGAAGTTACAATTAAGAAAAAAATAATAAACACATCAAAAAAAGCTATGGATCAATTAAAAGATGATTTACAGAAGCAAAACTGGAAGGACGTGTATATTGATGATGTTAACAGATCATATGATGAATTTATGAACATTTTAGAAGCTCTGTATGAAAAGAATTGTGTGCAAAGAAATCGTAGAAAAAGAAATATTGTTGACCAACCTTGGATGACTAAAGGGTTGAGAAATGCTTGTAAAAAAAAAAATAACTTGTATTTATGTTTCTTAAAAACGAGAACACAACAAGCTGAAGAAAAATATAAAAAATATAAAAATAAATTGGTAATGATTATAAGAAGATGCAAGAAAGAATACTATAGTGATTTATTAAACAAGAGCAATGGTGACACTAAAACAACATGGCGAGTAATAAATGATGTTCTAAAAAGTCATAAAGCAAAAACGAACATTGCAAAATATTTTGTGAAAGATGACAAAGAAATACATGATGAGAATGATATCGTAAATGAATTTAATCAATATTTTGTAAA
>JBBPBX010087705.1:0-14645 GCA_038048925.1 Garcialebias charrua
AACCGTAAACACGACAGATTGTGCGAAAATGAAATATAGCAATCAGTCTGACCTGTTCAGTAAGTACGAAAAGGCAATTATTACAAATGTTCTAAAACGTTACGAATCACAGATGGAAGTGACCACGTGTACACCGGGAAATAAATGTGAGAAGTCCGACCCAACTACAATGGAATACTCAAACGTGACACACATGAAAAATGCTACCGACCGAGACAACGTGCACGTCAAGCTATCAACCGAGGACTACAACTACGAGAAAAGGTACAATGAAATGCACATTCAGGAATCACAGAACGTACTTTCCGCGTACCACAAGCTCATGAAATACATGGGCGTAGATGCTACCGTGGAATATACGCGAGCATTAGACACAGTCAAGGATCTACAGAAGAAATCTATCGACGTTGTAAAGCGAAGGCTAGAACATCAATGTGTACGTAGAAAAGATGATAAAAGTATCACAATACAAAACGTGAAAGAAACAATGTTTGAGACATACGAAAATGCCATATTCAAATGTATAGATCAATTAGGCCAAATCACAGTAGCGTCAGAAGATAATAGAAAACGAAAGAAAGCAAACGACAGTGGAACGAACAACAAACTTAAGCCACATGAGGATCACCAACCAAGCGGCAATATGTCCTGCGATTATATTACATCCGCTGCTTTTTGGAATCAAGATGTCATCGAGCAAATTGCACAAGTAACAAATGGACCCCCAAAGAAACAAGCAAACATGAGTACCACAAGAAACACTTCTGAGGCATACCCATTTCATGAACAAACTAAGGTGAACTCGTGCTTTTATGTGAAAAACGAACAAGAAGGATCTTCGTGTATTTTCGATCACCCTTGAATATTTGTTTTGTGTTGTAGTTTGCTTTGTGTTACAAACAGTTGTATTTTCTTATGCATTATGCAAGTGAATAAAGTTTCTTTAACGTAAAAACTTGATTGTGGCAAATTTTTGAAACGTATACACCAGGGGTCTGCAACCTTTACGATCAAAAGAGCCATTTCTGCCCTTTCGTTCACTAAATTAAACGTGTCAAGAGCCACAATATCTGCTACAACTGACGTTATCAACTGGTACCCCATGGACCACTTTACCTTTGTTTTTTAGGACAATTTTCTGATCAGTAGAGTAGTTTTCTGCCCATTGTAAAGATGAAAATATCAACTGATTGGTTGAGAGTTTTACATATTAAGACGAGAAAAGACAAGATTATTGTAAAGAAGGAAACATACTTTTCTTTCCCTATTTAAAAAAAAACAATGAACCAAGCAAGTCTAGGCAAAATATTTTTATTGTGGAAAAATTAAATATCCTAATTCAAATAAATAAACTTAAACGTTTTACTCCTATTAGTTCTAGTACTCATACATTTACAAAGGGAATTACAGGAAAACTTCTAAAACTTGCCCTTATTGTTGTTATAAGAACAAATAAAATTTAGTTTCAAGTTAGTTTTGATCAAATCTGTGTGTGCTATTGTCACACATGCGAAAAAGTTGCTTGTGCATATAAACAAAAAAAATACACTAAGACACACGTTTAAACACATTTTTATTGGTATGTATAAGACACATAGTTTGAACACAAACAACAACTGAGCAATGAACACTAACAATTATGATCTGTATACTGTGGCTGCAACCATTGAGTCATTTCATCCTCTTTAAGGACTATAAGTTGAACCGCAGAAGTCACAAGTATCTGTGTCGTTTAGATGCCAGGTACATCTCAACATAGTTAAACAACAAATCCAGCTCCCCAATGGCCTTAATCGGACCTTTACGCTCCATCTGTAAACGTAACAGATATTAAAAAGACATTTTACTAAACGATACAATCACAGCTTCATCACAGCTTTACACATCCATTTGCTTATTATGACACTTGCCTGAGTGTAAGATGAAATTAGATGTTTGATGTCAAACTGTGTAGTGCAGGATAAGTAGTGCCTCTAAGAAAAGAAGAGAAAAAGAACACATTACAACTTTCATGAACACATACAAGGTATTTCACTTTATTTGCCTTGAACAAACTACTGTCTTTCCAATGCTACAAATGCATGTAAACATTATCAACGTAACCTGAGAGGTTTTTTTTTACGGTCTAGCACATTACACTGAGACTCTCTCGAGATATGACAATAAACATATCACACCAACTTGACTATGTCATGTTGCTGGGAAGCAGGCGTCTCTGCAACTCACACAGTTGTGAATGTCATTCTTGAGCTGATCGAAAATGTGTTGTATAGAATCCACGTGAGGCTTCAGGTTCCTGGTAACGTCACTCGCTCCGGCTATTGCTGCTGGTAGAACCATGCTCAAATAAAAGCTCAATAAGCTGTTTATGGCATGGCAGGCGAACGAACTCTGTAGAAAATAGAATATACGGTTCATCAACACGTACAGAACTATATAATACGAAAAACAACATGCACTATGTAAAACAAGTCTTTTGTAATATATGTAAACAATACTTTATCATGCGAAAAGAAAACTCACTTTAAAAGAATCCTCTACGCTCCGGTCCAGCAACGCAGTCTCCAGATCATCATGTATGTCCTATCAAAAATCAAGAAAATGTATATGTAATAGAACGATAGAGTCTTACACAGGTACAAACATATATTCGTCTGGTTCAGTAATAGGGACATGTGGGTATGTGTAACTCACATAGAATTCTCTGATAAGAGAATAGTCCTGCCTGAGCTTTTTAAGTTGAGCGGGAAAGTTCTCAACGAACCGGCAGCATTGGTTGTTACAAACAGGGATACCCTCACCTGTTGTCAAGAAGGAGAGGACGAACACAAGGGACAATGGGACAAACATAAGAGACATGTTGTTTTAAGCTGAAGGAACGAATACTATATTCAGATAGAATCGACAAAAAAAAGCTTATGGTTCTTTCAGAACTCAGACGCGTATCTGATCTTGTTCGTTTTCAGTCTCTCTATTTAAGCAACCCTGAAAGAAAAAAAAAACATGAATCATGTGAGATTCATATAATGTGTCTGTATGTGTGCTTTTTATACCATTTGACTAGCCACCCCTCCTTATCCTTACCATTCCATTCAAATCTCTTTAGGGTATGGAATAGCATATATTAGATTAATTTCGAGAGGCTGTCAACTGTACCAGTTCATCACAAGCCTTGCATATGCTTTGGTTGTTCATGTGACAGAGAACAGTACATTCTTACATCTGTTATGGGACTTAAACTGAACAGCTGCGTCTGAAAAGATGATTTTTTTTTTTGCACAAGTGTCCATGGTTTAACCTGACCCCACCACCCAACACAAAATAAGAATTTCATGTGAAAATGTTCATCTCAATGCGTGATTAAAATATCATAACGGCCTTCCGGCTGTACACCTGCTGAGCTGTAATGGATCCGAACAGAAGCTTTGCGAAGATTTGTAAATTTCATTAACAACAGGCCTCTCTGTGTGGGTCTGTTTAACGTGGACTCACAGCAGCATACTGTATGTGAGATAGATGTTGATGGAAAACAAAGTGCTATTTGTTTCTCAGCGAAGCAGAGGCAATGACCCTTTACACAAGCACACGATCTAGCATAAGACAACGAGCCGTGTCTTTATTAGATGCAGAAGCGTCTGTATTACTTTTCTGTGTGACTGACACATACAGCAGCATCAAAAATACATATATTTGTTTTATTGTCAAATGTTATGTGTCTCGCAGCAAGCAGATGTGAAACACTTTATATTACAATGTAGTGCCTGAAAATCTTACAGACAGACATTGTTATTTGTCACAGCTAAGCAGAGGTAAAAAAAAACCTTATACATTTCATTAAGGTGCCCGGCAAAGTGTCCATGGTTTAACCTGACCCCACCACCCAACACAAAATAAGAATTTCATGTGAAAATGTTCATCTCAATGCGTGATTAAAATATCATAACGGCCTCCCGGCTGTACACCTGCTGAGCTGTAATGGATCCGAACAGAAGCTTTGCGAAGATTTGTAAATTTCATTAACAACAGGCTTCTCTGTGTGGGTCTGTTTAACGTGGACTCACAGCAGCATACTGTATGTGAGATAGATGTTGATGGAAAACAAAGTGCTATTTGTTTCTCAGCGAAGCAGAGACAATGACCCTTTACACAAGCACACGATCTAGCATAAGACAACGAGCCGTGTCTTTATTAGATGCAGAAGCGTCTGTATTACTTTTCTGTGTGACTGACACATACAGCAGCATCAAAAATACATATATTTGTTTTATTGTCAAATGTTATGTGTCTCGCAGCAAGCAGATGTGAAACACTTTATATTACAATGTAGTGCCTGAAAATCTTACAGACAGACATTGTTATTTGTCACAGCTAAGCAGAGGTAAAAAAAAAACCTGACAAAGGTCCGAACGAAGTTTAAAGGGGGAATGAACCCAATTTTTTTAATCATGTATTCCGAACCGGCTTGCCGAAAGCTTTCCAATGGTAGTAGTCCCACCTCGCAAGTGCGTTCTTGGGCAGAGTAATTAGCCGACAAAGGTCCGAACGAAGTTTAAAGGGGCAATGACCTAATTTTTTTTGATCATGTATTCCGAACCGGCTCGCTGAGACCTTTCCAATGGTAGCAGTCCCACCTCGCTAGTGCGTTCTTGGGCAGAGTAATTAGCCGACAAAGGTCCGAACGAAGTTTAAAGGGGCAATGACCTAATTTTTTTTGATCATGTATTCCGAACCGGCTCGCTGAGACCTTTCCAATGGTAGCAGTCCCACCTCGCTAGTGCGTTCTTGGGCAGAGTAATTAGCCGACAAAGGTCCGAACGAAGTTTAAAGGGGCAATGACCTAATTTTTTTTGATCATGTATTCCGAACCGGCTCGCTGAGACCTTTCCAATGGTAGCAGTCCCACCTCGCTAGTGCGTTCTTGGGCAGAGTAATTAGCCGACAAAGGTCCGAACGAAGTTTAAAGGGGCAATGACCTAATTTTTTTGATCATGTATTCCGAACCGGCTCGCTGAGACCTTTCCAATGGTAGCAGTCCCACCTCGCTAGTGCGTTCTTGGGCAGAGTAATTAGCCGACAAAGGTCCGAACGAAGTTTAAAGGGGCAATGACCTAATTTTTTTGATCATGTATTCCGAACCGGCTCGCTGAGACCTTTCCAATGGTAGCAGTCCCACCTCGCTAGTGCGTTCTTGGGCAGAGTAATTAGCCGACAAAGGTCCGAACGAAGTTTAAAGGGGCAATGACCTAATTTTTTTGATCATGTATTCCGAACCGGCTCGCTGAGACCTTTCCAATGGTAGCAGTCCCACCTCGCTAGTGCGTTCTTGGGCAGAGTAATTAGCCGACAAAGGTCCGAACGAAGTTTAAAGGGGCAATGACCTAATTTTTTTGATCATGTATTCCGAACCGGCTCGCTGAGACCTTTCCAATGGTAGCAGTCCCACCTCGCTAGCAAGCTACTTGGGCGAGGTATGAACCAAGGAAGGCTCATAGTTATGAATGTGCTAGTTGTGTCACAGTAAAGCATAGGCAAGAGACATTTATATTTCAAAGTTGTGCATGTCATATTTGTTGATGTGAGGTGCAAGTTAAGTTACAATAAAGCAGAGGCAAGAAACATGTACATTTCAATGTGATGTACTTGTTTTAATGAATTCAATTTATAACGCACTTTTCATTAAGGGAAATCTCAAAGTGCTACACACATTGAATGCTACACACATTCATAAACTGGTAGCGGCAGACTACCATGCAAGGTGCTTTCCAGTCCTACCGGGAGCAACTCTGGGTTAAGTGTCTTGCCCAAGGTCACAACGACACATGGTGTAGGGAACCGGGATTCGAACCGCCAACCTTCCGATTGGGGGACGACTGCCATTACCACTACGCCACGGTCGCCCCCGTTTTGTCAAAGTAAATCTGAAGCAAGATAATTTTTTAATTCAAATGCAATGTGTGTCAACAGTGTCTATTGTGATCAGTGATATGAAGCGTTATGGGATAGTATACTTTATTAAACTTTGCGTTTCATTTTAATAGTAGCACAGGTTTGACAAAACCTTAAGGTGCACACTCTCATTGCTGCGCCTGCTAAAACTTTTCATGAGAGCCTGAGGTTGTACATCTACTGAAATGTAATCAAACCCAAAACCAAAGTTTCTGAAAGAGTCATGTAGCACAGAACAACGAGGCCTCTGTGTACAGGTTAGGACAGACACACACATTTATTTCAATGTGAGGTGATAGTTTGTACACTCTCATTGCTGCGCCTGCTAAAACTTTTCATGAGAGCCTGAGGTTGTACATCTACTGAAATGTAATCAAACCCAAAACCAAAGTTTCTGAAAGAGTCATGTAGCACAGAACAAAGAGGCCTCTGTGTACAGGTTAGGACAGACACACACATTTATTTCAATGTGAGGTGATAGTTGTCTCACGGTAAAACAGAGGCAAGACACGTATCATTCCAATGTGGTTTGTCCTCAGTTTAATGTAACGCGTGTGTCATCTCAGCGTAATGTGTACCATAGACAAAGTCATATATCAAAAATTATCATACACAAACATTATTTCCCTAGCAATATGTTTAATGTCACAGATTATACACCATATGGATAAATGGTAAAAAAAACTATTGTGTTTCAAGATCACACTGGTTTATTCTTTTTATTTATAATAATGATACACGTGTACAATCCAAGATCAAGTGAAATAGTAAAAGAAAAACATATACAAGCACGGCCGCTCACAACCTGTACGGAAACTCAAATAAAAATGCCTGAGCAGCATGTGTTACTGGCAGCTCCGCTATCTTATCTTTTCCATTACACAGTTCCATGACACGTTTCCTGCTGAGTTCTTGCAGTGAGGGCTCATGTTTTCTATACGGGACTCTGAGGCTCCTCTTTGGTGAACTGATGTAATGTTCCAAGAGGGCAAATATAGTGTGGAAGGAACGGTCGTTGCCCGCTAGTGAAAACTTTTGCTGTTTGTAGTCGATGCGCACGCTGACTGGTCCACCTTTGGCGTGGTAGGACAGTGTGAAGAAGACATCTTTCTTCTGGCTGTCTCGAATAAGGAAGCTGCCAATCGGGGCATCTTTTAGCTTGCGATGTGCTTCCTCAACCCCAATAGCCCCCCAATAGAAACCACTGTGCTCGAGTTGTTTTGTTGTCTCTATTATGATGTCACAGTCTTTCTTGGACACGAAAGATGGCAAGTGTGTCGGATGCACAGAGCGAGCAGACATTGTTATATGCGATGTATACTGCAAGGAGGTCTCAGCTTCACAGACTGGATTCGATTGTGTAGACCGTTACCTTTCATCCAATCGTTACTTAAATAGTCATTGAGCCTAGAAAGTTACTAGGGAGATATATTGGATGGACATGTATGTGACGGTCTACGTGCACTAACACCAAGTAAAAGTTCATGGGTATCACAGAACAAAACAATAAAGCAGACTGTTAAGATACGTACACACATGAAAAGAGCAATTGTTGAATAACACGTGCCAAACAAGCCGACAACAGCAATGATAACAGCTAACACGAACAAGAAATGACAAAGCAATGTTCAAACTGTGTAAAGCAATGAACAAGGTATCATATACGATCCGTACAATGTACGTTGTAATAAACTATGTAGAAAGTCAAACGTACAATGATGTTTTCTACGTGTAGAGTACACTTTGTCAATGTGAAGCAACAGCGAGATATGTTGTATATGTGATAATAACTTGTCATGAACAATAAACATAATGAAACACACTATCACATTTTGTAATGTCTATCCGTGGGGAATTGTTTAACACAATGTAAAGCAATGAACAAGGTCATTTTTTATGTCTATTCGTGGGGAATTGTTTTTATATAAACCTGTGTAAAGCAATGAACAAGGTATCGTATACGATCCGTACAATGTACGTTCTAATAAACTATGTACAAAGACATACGTACAATGGTGTTTCCACATGTAGAAAGGTACTTTTTGTAAATGTAAAGCAACAGCGAGATATGATGTATATGTGATAATAAGCTGTCTCAAACAATAAACATAATGAAACACACTATCACAGTTTGTACATTTTGTTATCTCTATTCGTGGGGAATCATTTTTATATAACAGGGTACTGTATACGATCCGTACAAAGTACGTTTGAAAGGGTACCAACCTTTAAATTTCATTACATTCTCGGCAACATGTCATACAACTTCGGACATCGTTCGTTCCTCGTGTACAAAACACAACACACACATTACAAAAGCTCCAGTTTTATTAGTTAAAAAATAAAATGGAATACAGTACCAGCGAAAGCCTATGTAGCTCGGTACGTTTTGAACATACACTTCACACACGCAGTATGCGCTTTATAATTACAAATCCCTAGCATGCGGATTGCACACCTTCAGCGAACAGACAAAAGACACACTTTGCCAGTCGCGTCAACGTATAGGGACTTTAGCATCTCACGCCAACTGTAATAGAACGTAGGTCTGTAGCTTCCCACGGAGCCTTGGAAATTAACTACGTACTCTGGTCGATCGTCCACCCGTACGCAGGGTACGCCTATGTCTGCGCTGAGCTTCACGTTGAAGTAGTAGACGGGTCCTGTTGGATGCGGCTCCAAGTACACTTTATCGGGATTCAATAGTTCACGTATAGTCGCAGACTGGTTGAATAAAATGCACACGATACAGGAAGCTGCCGTAGGGCGCGGTGACTCTCCGTGCATCGTATGCCTAGATTTGACAAACTCGGCGTAAGCTTCTGGAACGAGTAGCGAGTTAAGCGGTGTGGGCACGTCTCGTTCAGCGAGCAACGTACCTCTGCACGCATCGCCGTTAACGCACGGAGGTACGTCTGGGTCGTTGAGTATAGCCAACAGAGTGTCTCTATTGTAGACGTGTCTGGCTAAGGCTCTGCCTGGTATTACGCGTTCTGCCAGCGACGCGACTAGAGGACGAGGGTTCTTGCCCAGTATCTCCAAGATCGCTACGGTCGGGGTACAGCCTGCACACATAGGGTCACGTTTCTCTTCTGTACATGGGCACGAGGTTCGTACTAAACATTCGCCGAAAATGAACTCGGCGTCTTCTTTCGAGATATGTCTCGTGTTGGCGATCTTGTCCACGACCCTTCGTCTAAGCTCGACTTTGAAAGATTCGCTAGCGTCGTGAGATTTACGCTCGTCCTCGTTTCCGCAAACTCCGCCGATGACCGCGGTCGCGCTAGGGACCCACAGATACCGTACCTCTTCACGGGTCCCGCGGTCTATGTTTTTTGAACACATCGAGCAACGTTCGGTGTAGTTCTCGAGACATCCCATGCACATCCAAGTACAACATCGTTTTACGCTTGTGCCACAAAAAACAGCGCACACGGAGCACACAAAAGACGGTAACGTAGAGCATGTGCTGTGATGAGGCTCCGACATATACCATTGCGGGTTGTTCGTGAAGCAAGTGAGGCACACTCTCACGTTACACGGACACCGTAGCTTGACACCGGACCGATTAGGATCTTTGCTGCTCTTGACCAACGTCACGGTACACACCAGACACGTGGTGCCTTGTTTGTCACGTTTCCTGCGTTTACATACGTCGTTCTCTTTGTACGATAAAGTAGACACTCGTCTGTACAAGTTCGTCACTCTTCGCACAGAGTTTATCAACACATCTTCGTGTTTTCTCTCACAATCGTCTAACAGACCGTCAGGTACTTGAGCCATGGAGATCTCCTGCGGACATCTGTGTTGTTCCATATTCAGAGCACTGTCGCTAGATCCCGTGCCTATGATAGACGGAAAACTATACGTTCCCGGAGCAGAAGGATTACGTATCGCCGACGTACAAGCAGCTACAGCTCCTGTGTGTCCAACGCACCAGTTTGGCTTATCTGGTTTGATTCAGCTCTTGCTCACCAAAGATCGTCCGAAACAAAACCTGCCCGTGAAAAACCCGAGCGTACGGTCGTATAAGCGCTTGGTGAAGAATAACGTAGAGGTCAACGCGTGCGTGGACAACGGTGAGACAAGTGTGGCACGTCCAAAGAAACGGACCTTTATCAACACATCTGTACTATGGGCGTACGAGCTGAATCACCTCGTCACCGCTTACAAATGGATATTTGAGAATCGCACACGGCAATTTGCGGTGTGCTGCGATGCGGTGTTGGAGTACCAGCTGCTCAAGTCGCGCTCGCTACCTCCTGGATTGTACGTGTATGACAAGGCTATATCGGACAGACCTGTGGTTGTAGTCGATCAGTTCAACTTCGTCGTACACACCTCGGATAATGTAAAGCTACCCAAGAATATTACTATAGAGATATTTCCCGGGACTTCGAATTACAGCGCCATGTACGTAGTGTCGCGGCCGCTCGTGCTCGAAAGCAACGGAACAATCGGGATCGAGTACAGTAACAGATTCTTCTGTGAACTGGCTGCTTTGGGAATGGTCGACTACAGGTCGCTCGGTAATGAGGTTGCTTGCAAATATCACGGTGTAGCTATCCGCAACAATAAGATGTACGTGTTGGACCTGCGATGGAACGCGTTGGATACGAGATCAAGTTGCCTCGCTGCGATACCCAGACTCAAAGGTGTCAAGGCGATAGTGTGGTCTAATCACGAGGAAAACGTACAAGAAACCGAGATCAACGTGCTAGCGTGGATATGCGGGAATTCGCGCGAGTTACCCAGAGACGTGCACGTTTTTGATTTCAGTAACGATTACATGGGAATTCGTTACATCCTTCTGGATCTGAGCACGTATCCGAACACGTTACCCAATGTTCCGCGTGTTGACACATCCGCTTTCATGCCACTTTACTTCATCGGCGACAAAAAACTCGCTACAGCCGCTATCGGAACCATGCCCAAGAACACTCGTCGCATTGGTTCTCCTTGCCAAGACGCGGACAATAGATGGTACATCATACCTACTTTAAAACACTATAACCCTACTCCATTTAGTAGTGGTGTCGCGAGCGATTTGCCATGCCACTATTCGCAAGAAGACCGCGACCGACTCACACTGTGGACAGGCGCTGCTCGCGGAGGGGCATGTGAAGAATTGGCCGTTCAGTACACGCTGTGTTATCACGCGTACAAACGAGAATATGTTATGATGATAGTACACACCGTAAAAGATAAAGACAATTCGCTCTTGATGTTTCAGTTGTAATTTTGTGATTTACTACGACGCTATGTGTAACGTATGAGATAAGCTATTTACGTAATAAAGAACCTGTCCTTGAACCTAATTTCTTTCGTTTCCCACGGTAGGATGGATAGTGCTACATACGGTATTATAACATGGCAGAATATAGCAAAAGCCTTGTACGTGGGAGCATTGGACAACTGCGATAAGTTTAACACAACCGCGGAAATCCTAGATTATTTGAAGGATTACAAAAAAGCATGCAAAAGTCACACTGACCACACGCCAGCTACGTTTTATTTTCGACGATTCTATAAACAAACAACCCCTCCTAGATACGTGGAGCTTTTGTTTAACAACCTTGAGTGTGATCGTTGCATATTATGTAAAAACATTTCGATAGTGCTCAACACGCAAAGAGAATTTGTGTATTATAATGATGTTGTGTGCACCGCCGTGTACAGCTCCGAGTCGCAGAACGATACGCTGCGCCGTCTTGAACATTTGGCTCTGATCCACACGCCCTTCTTTCTCTTATTATTCATAGATCTCGCAGAGAACAAAAAACACGTTCTACACGTAGACAGAGCGGCGAGACTCGAGATTGCACAGTATACGTATAACACGTTAACGTCCTCTGAAAAGACAGATGAATTTGACGATGACCTGGCAGAGCAATACCTACAACTGTGGTGGCGCTATCAAGATTCGACAAGTCTCACTTTGTTCAACGTTACCATCCCACAATACATAGAATGTCAACTCTCGGACCGAATCGCGTGGACTCCCATGCACGACGGTTTCAACGATCGAAGATCTAAACCTGTCCACGAGTTTTTAATGAACTGTAAAATAAGGGAGGTGTGGGGAGATGCCACGTTTTCTAAATTTGACAAAACACCTAGTATAATCCTGTGTGAGAAAGGTTCGGATACCTGCACGTATTCGTTGTGCGTAACGATACTTAAACGGGAGTGTGAAGGCTACCTGAACTCGCTATGCAAGGCGTACGAGAACTATGGACCACCAACGGAGAAAACGTTTCGGAACGCTCACGTGTACCCAAAACTGGATTGTTTTGCATTGGAATCTGTTGGGCTTGATGAAGAAACTGTAATATTGCACGTTGTGGTTACGTTGGAATCACAATGGCAACCGTTGGCCGATTGGGTTCAAACAATGCCTATGAACGGGTCGTTGCACGTCAAAGACTCTGTGGCGTCTGCTCTATTTGGAGCGTTACATTCCATATACGCGGAAAACAAAAGGCCTCCCTCGGAAATGTACAAATGTATCAATAGAAATATACAAAACATCAATTTAACAAAGGCGTTTTTTGTACACTCTGACACGCTAGATGTTCTTTCGCTTTTACCATACATTTCTTTGGATAGCATGTACCGTGCGAGGTATTCCGATAATAGTGACAAACAGTTTTGTTTGGCCTGCGTTAACCTTCTCGTACAAGTATATGGAGGAGCTATACCTGTTGACAACGTCTCGAACAAACATGTCATCCCCCTCGACCACGCGCCGAACAAACATATTATTACAGGAGCTAAAATGAACCTGTGTGTAGACGGTTTTCCGTGTATTCATACTTGTGATATGATCGAACACGACCGTAAAGTGTATGGTTATAGGACTCCGATCATAACAAAGTTTGACAACGGATTCTTATACGAAGTGAAAGACGACATTGTCGTCGCTGACAAACTGTCCAAGATGCGTTGTGCAGTACCGTTCCACGTTACGCTCATAGAACCGAACGCAGGTGAAACTTGGTTTCTCGAGGGCCTTCAGGGACTGGTGAATGCGATGGCTAACAAATGTGAAATGATACAAGTAAAAGTTAACACTAGAAAACCGAATAGTACAAGCCGTAAGAGGACAGCTGAAATCACAGTGAGCGAAGCCTATCATGATGACGAGCGACCTAGCGTATCACATCGACTCGAGTTTGACGACGGGAATCGTGAACATTTCGACTCGGACGATTTGAGCCTTTCGATACATACATCGTGTTTGTACTTGGTTGGTTCTTTGGAGTCAAACAACAAAAATTTTATAGATCCCAGTTTGTACCTAAACACAGCGTGCCAAGATAACGAGTTTAAAACTCACTTTGATGAGATGACTGAAGAATGGACACCACATCCTAATGAACCAGAGACGTTAACTTGCGACCGTCCCGCTTTTGACCTTGAACATTTTATAAACTCGATACCCGAACAACATTACGAACGCAACTCGCTAAACGCTATACTCGGTCTAGACATCGATAACCAAGACGCTGATCGCGGACGTCGCGTTTCTATCGATAACAACGAAGATGCACGTCGTGTGTGCGGCGATCATGTAGAACCCAATGCTACATCCTGCGACATTGAGAGACAAGAAGAAATTGATTGTCTATTACGTACGCATTCCAGATGGCGATCGAACGGTTTACCTATACTCGCACTTGCAACGCTCCGAGGTTGGTCAGAGTATCAACCAATGTGTTACACAACTCCGCTCTCAACTAAAAGCGTGCAGAGTAAAAACACAGTGGTGGCTAACAAGCAATCCTTCAACTCCGTGATGAATCCCACAGAGGATTTACCACAGCCTCCGAGTCATGTTAAAATGAGCGGTTTGAGTCATGGCGATACGTTGGACGTTGTAAGAATGGATACGGGTACAAGTCGAAATTGGACAACGGGTGTATATTCCAAAAAAGCTGTTTCTGCAAAATGTACAATAATGCGAGACTGTGTGTCTCATTACAAGAGATTGCTAGACAGACCCCAAGTAAACTGCGCATACGAATCTCAAACGTATGTCGCAGTCGATTTATCACGAACGCCTGATTGGACGGATAACATATCCGAGCCTCTGTTCAAGCATACGAGTTTGCGGGTCAGCGAATTTCCCACAGGTTTTAACGTGGTGGACGTGAACATACTCAGGGTGTACTCTAACTGTCCCTTGTACCTAGGACCGATCGCGATCGTATCCGACGTAGCGAACGTGTTCTCGCGAAAAGTATTCAGCTGCGAGACGTTCCTGTGCAACATGCTCGATATGCATACGCGGTTACAGATACACCCCTTCGTACCTAGAGTCATGACGCTACAACTGATGTCTGTCCCCCTAGACAACACTAGCACAGTGGGCATGTTCACAGGAGAACACCCAGGCGTTTGGAGTTTAGGGCCACCCGGCGGTCTTCGTTTCACAGCGTGCGACGACATTCATACGTTTTGCTACCACGTAACGTTGTGCCTACTTCGAGCTCAAATCTTGACGCTCGAGGTGCTGGGGTTTCCGTTCTCTGTAATACAACCCGCAAGGATATGGAGATGCGACAACGGTTTCAGAATCGACACGTTGTCTTGTTTAGTTGACACGTTTCACACGATCAAAGGTGAAGCGTTACCCTCTGCTGTAGACGGACTCGGTGCTATAAAGGCTACGCTAGAACAACTAGACATCCTGTACG
>JBBPBX010087706.1:0-14645 GCA_038048925.1 Garcialebias charrua
GTTGTGGGCGGGGCCTCAGCCGAAGCTTTAAAAGTTAAACCCCTCAGCTGACACGTGTAGAGACGTAATGGCTTCCTTTCTGCAGTATCACGGCCTGAGGTGAGCGGAGATTTTAAAAGTTTAAACCGTGGACAGCAGGTGGACGGAGGACTGCACAGAGGTAAGAATTAATTAATTTATTTATTTATTTTATTTTTTTTTATCAACATTTATATAAATTAGCAACTATCTGTGCATGAGTTTTGAGCGTGGGTACTCGGACCGCCACCCCGCTGGGTACAGTTCTGAGGGCCGGCCGCCTGCCGAGGACAGCCGAGCGACCCACGCACGTAGACCCCCATGCGTGGGTCCGGCGCACACGGACACGTCGGTCCGTGTGCGCCGCACGTTTGATGTTTTGAGTGGTTATTTAGAGTCGAACGTGACGAAGATGAGACGAAGCGTAGCGTGACTTGACGTCGCCGCAGCGTGACACGCTGTGTGAATGCTGTAGAGCCAGGGCCGGCCCAAGCATCCATGGGGCCCTAAGCGAAATTTATGATCAGATCATTCACCCACCTAACATAAACTCATTGCAACTCTGACAGCCCTGTTTAAATGATCCTATATGCATACAGTTAGTGGTACTAAAAGTAACAAAAATAAAAAAATAAAATAAAATAAAACAGCAGTATGCAATGTACTTTACAGCAAAAGTGTCATCTGGTTTATTATCTTTGGTTCCAAAGAACTGCAGCAGTAATGTTCAAAATAATATGTATGTAGTGCAAGATCAACAACAAACAGATAAAATAAATTAGATGAATAAAAATAAATTAAATTGTGCAAAAACAGACAAAATAAAAATTAAATTAAATCTCAAGGAAATACTTAAATAATGTAAATAAACAATTACTTTAAACCGCGTACAGTAAAATGGTTTGGAAATAAATTTAAAGTTGAATGACAATGGTTTGGACATGTCCAGAGGAGGGACAGTGGTTTGGACATGTCCAGAGGAGGGACAGTGGTTTAGACATGTCCAGAGGAGGGACAATGGTTTGGACATGTCCAGAGGAGGGACAGTGGTTTAGACATGTCCAGAGGAGGGACAGTGGTTTAGACATGTCCAGAGGAGGGACAGTGGTTTAGACATGTCCAGAGGAGGGACAGTGGTTTGGACATGTCCAGAGGAGGGACAGTGGTTTGGACATGTCCAGAGGAGGGACAGTGGTTTGGACATGTCCAGAGGAGGGACAGTGGTTTGGACATGTCCAGAGGAGGACAGTGGTTTGGACATGTCCAGAGGAGGGACAGTGGTTTGGACATGTCCAGAGGAGGGACAGTGGTTTGGACATGTCCAGAGGAGGGACAGTGGTTTGGACATGTCCAGAGGAGGGACAGTGGTTTGGACATGTCCAGAGGAGGGACAGTGGTTTGGACATGTCCAGAGGAGGGACAGTGGTTTGGACATGTCCAGAGGAGGGACAGTGGTTTGGACATGTCCAGAGGAGGGACAGTGGTTTGGACATGTCCAGAGGAGGGACAGTGGTTTGGACATGTCCAGAGGAGGGACAGTGGTTTGGACATGTCCAGAGGAGGGACAGTGGTTTGGACATGTCCAGAGGAGGGACAGTGGTTTGGACATGTCCAGAGGAGGGACAGTGGTTTGGACATGTCCAGAGGAGGGACAGTGGTTTGGACATGTCCAGAGGAGGGACAGTGGTTTGGACATGTCCAGAGGAGGGACAGTGGTTTGGACATGTCCAGAGGAGGGACAGTGGTTTGGACATGTCCAGAGGAGGGACAGTGGTTTGGACATGTCCAGAGGAGGGACAGTGGTTTGGACATGTCCAGAGGAGGGACAGTGGTTTGGACATGTCCAGAGGAGGGACAGTGGTTTGGACATGTCCAGAGGAGGGACAGTGGGTATATTGGTAGAAGGATGTTAGAAATGCAGCTGCAGGAAAAAGACAAAGAGGAGATATATGGATGCAGTTAGAGAGGACATGAAGGTAGTTGGAGTGAGGACAGAGGATTCAGAGGACAGAGTGAGGTGGAGGAGGATGACTCGCTGTGGCGACCCCTGAAAAGGGAAAAGCCGAAAGAAGAAGAAGCGTTAACATTTAACTTGACCACTGCAGCGTGACAAGCTGTGAACGCTGTATTGTAACATAAAGAGAGGTTTTAATGTTTTCACCGTGATTTTTGTGCTAAATTTGCTCTTATGTTTCATTTTTCACCTCAAAGCGGAGTGAGCAGACAGCCCCTACCCTTCCCCAAAGAGCGTCGTTACGTCATCACGGTCAAACTGCAGTGATGCAGGTAAGATGAAAATAGAAGTGACGTGCATTTGGTGAAAACTGAGAATTGTTTTGTAACTTTTTCATATTTTTACATGTTTTCAGCTAGTCCTGCAACTTTTATCAGAATCACAGTCAGAATATTGTCATTTGCACCACATGTGGTACATGTGATGAAACGAGATTATGTACACATGGTCCCAGTTACATCCAACAACAAAATGTAAGAGAAAAACAGTAATAATATCTAGGATATAACTAAGAAAAACATCAACTAGAAATACACTAATCACTAATGTAATAGAAAAACATCATTATAAACAGCAGCACGAACCTGAGTCTGTATGAGCAGATGGTCACAAATGAACACACAACAACAAGAAAACAGATCAGCATCAACATGATGTGATATTTTGCAGTATTTATTCTTATTATTTATTTATTCATGAGTCTAACAGCCTCAGGGTAGAAGCTGTTCCTCTGTCTAATGGTTCTACATTTCATGCTCCTTAACCTCCGTCCTGAGAGGAGCGGGGCAAAGACTGTGTGTGCTGGGTGAGTGGGGTCTTTCATGATGCAGGTGGCCCTCTCCCTGCATCTGGAGGTGTAGATGTCTGTGATGGTGGGGAGACTGACTCCAACATCTTCTGTGCAGCCTTCACCACTCTCTGCAGAGCCTTTCTTTCTGCAGCTGTGCAGCCTCCATGCCACACGTTGATGCTGGAGCACAGGATGCTCTCCATTGCACACATGTAGAAGGAGGTGAGGACTGACAACACCATCGCCCATGATCGGGTCATCAGAGACTCTACTTCCTCAGACGGCTGAGAAGATCTGGTCTGGGAAGCTCAGTCCTCACCTCCTTCTACAGGTGTGCAGTGGAGAGCATCCTGTGCTCCAGCATCAACGTGTGGCATGGAGGCTGCACAGCTGCAGAAAAAAAGCTCTGCAGAGAGTGGTGAAGGCTGCACAGAGGTCTGTTGGAGTCAGTCTCCCCACCATCACAGACATCTACACCTCCAGATGCAAGAAGAGGGCCACCTGCATCATGAAGGACCACACTCATCCAGCGCATACACAATCTTTGCCCTGTTCCCCTCAGGAAGTAGGTTGAGCATCAAATGTTGAACCACTTGAGGAACAGCTGCTACCCTGAGGCTGTTAGACTCATGAATAATACATGATAAGAATAATCACTGCAAAATATCACATCATGCTGATCTGTTTTCCTGTTGCTGTTCATTTGTGACCATCTGCTCATACGGACTCATGCTCGTGCTGCTGCTTGTATTGATGTTTTTCTATTACGGTACATTGGTGCTTAGTGTATTTTTAGCTGATGTTTTTCTTAGATCATATCTTAGATGTTACTACTGTTCTTCTCTTACATTTTTTTGTTGTTGGATGTTACTGGGACCCGGTGTAAATAATCTCGTTTCATCACATGTACCACATGCGGTGGTAGAGGTTTTAATGTTTTCAATGTCATTTCTGTGCAAAATATGCTCATATTTTTCTTTTTTTAACCTCAAAGCAGTGAGCAGACAGACGAACAGCGTCATTACATCATCACGTTGCAGTGTCGTTACACCATCACGTAGTCTGCAGTGTCAAGTAGGTATCAGAATACTGTACTGTATAAGTGACGTGCAATTGGTGAAAACTTAGAATTGTTTTGTAACTTTTTTATATTTGTAGCCGAACGGGTATGGGTAAAAAAATACTTTAGGCAACTTTTAGTTTAAAAAAAATAATCTATTTAAAAAAATGAATTTGGTTAAAAACTTTATTAAAAGTTACCCTTTAGGCACTTTAGACCCGTTGCAGAAGATGAGGCAGGAGACACTTCACACAAACACCAATAAATTGCACAATTTGTTTAATAAAAAATCCTAAATTTAAAATACACAGTTAAAAAGGCAGTAATAACTCCTGGCAACAATGAAAGTGCAATTCGATAAAGACAGTAGTACACCACGGCAGAATTAATACCACCGCCTGGGAGATGTCCAATTAATCAAGCCACAGCTGTCCAAAGAGTTCGTCCTGGGAGAACCGTTGCGCTGCAGCAGACACCATCCACGCCGGCACCAAGACGATTAGTCCGGGCTGAACCCCAGTCCGGGCTGAACCCCAGTCGGCCCCGATCAGCCAGACAGGACGGGTGATGCAGCCAGCCTTAAGCTGACCAGAACAGTGGGCATCAAATCAGCAGCCAGGACAGCAAGACGACAGCCAGTGGACAGCTCGAACAGCAGGTGAACAAAACGGTGAAGGACAAACAGCAGCAGCTAATAAACAAAGATTAGAATTAAAAGCTGAACATAAAACAGAAAGACGAACTAGCGCTTTACTCACCACGAGCTCCACCTCAACAGTAGAGGGAAGCAGGAGGCTTGTACATTTGGTCGTGGAACAGTAGATCACGGCGACCTTAAAGCGCACATTCAGTTACGCTGGCGCGACCCAGCCAGCAGACGCCAGGGTCTGAACCGGAAGGCGGATGACGTGAAGTCAACCACTGAAGCCTGGCCCTTTTTATACCGGAAGCCAGCTTTGGACCCAATCACATCCCGCACTCATGTGGTGCGTTCAATGTCCGTAGGGACATCCTGCCACATATTTTTACATGTTTTCAGCTAGTCCAAGAGGTGTACAACTTTAATCAGAGTCTAATCATCTTTATTGTCATTTGCACCGCATGTGGTACATGTGATGAAACAAGATTATGTACACAAGGTCCCAGTTACATCCAACAACAAAATGTGAGAGAAAAACAGCAATAACATGTAGGATATAACTAAGAAAAACATCAACTAGAAATACACTAAGCCCTAATATAATAGGAAAACATAATTACAAACAGCAGCACGGACATGAGTCTGTATGAGCAGATGGTCACAAATGAACACAGAAACAAAAAAACAGATCAGCATGTTGTGATGTTTTGCAGTAATTACTGTTTTCTAATTGTTTATTTATTCATGAGTCTAACAGCCTCAGGGTAGAAGCTGTTCCTCAGTCTAGTGGTTCTACATTTGATGCTCCTCAACCTCCTTCCTGAGGGGAGTGGGGCAAAGAGTTTGTGTGCTGGGTGAGTGGGGTCTTTCATGATACAGGTGGCTCTCTTCCTGCATCTGGAGGTGTAAATGTCTGTGATGGTGGGGAGACTGACTCCAACATCTTCTGTGCAGCCTTCACCACTCTCTGCAGAGCTTTTCTTTCTGCAGCTGTGCAGCCTCCATGCCACACGTTGATGCCGGAGCACAGGATGCTCTCAACGGCACACGTGTAGAAGGAGGTGAAGACAGACAACACCACCGCCCTGATCAAAAAAAGGTAATCAGAGACTCTACTTCCTCAGACGGCTGAGAAGAGCTGGTCTGGGAAGCTCAGTCCTCACCTCCTTCTACAGGTGTGCGATGGAGAGCATCCTGTGCTCACACGTTGATGCTGTAGCACAGGATGCTCTCCACTGCACACCTGTAGAAGGAGATGAGGACTGGGCTACTCAGACCAGCTCGTCTCAGCCGCCTGAGGTAGTAGAGTCTCTGATGAACTTTGTTGATCAGGCTGGTTGTGTTGTTGGTCCAGCTGAGGCTATAATTCAAGTGCACACCCAAGTACTTGTAGCTGGAGACCAGTGGTGGAGAAAGTACTCAAACACTGTTTATAAGTAAAAGTACAAATAAACAGACAAAAATGTACTCTAGTAAAAGTAGATGTACCATTATATTGTGTTTACTTAAGTAAAAGTAAATAAGTACTTGCTTTTAAAAATGCTTAAAGTATTAAAGTAAAAGTACTTGCTGAATGTATTGCCTAATGCAATGGTCTACAGTATCATTAAGTGTGTGTACTGTACGCATATTTTCTGTAATACATTAATAGTGTTTTTCCATTTTAAAGAACAATGCTGCAGATAACACATGTTTTTATTGTGTTTACTCTGTGACACAGTTCACACTTGGACTTGTGATTCTGTGTGTCAGAATTTCAGGGATGACATGCAGAGTTAAATGTCATTAAGCAAAATAAGAGAGGAATTATTTTACCTTTGAAAGTTTTTATTTAACACAAAGCAGAACCAATGTGTCATTTTAACTGCAGTAAACATGTTTAAATTAAAGTTATCTGTCTGAAAAAAAGGAGCATTATGCCAGGTTTCCACCAAACGCTTTTCGCGCCTCCGAAGCAGCCACTTTACATTGAAAGTCTATGTGGCCGGGCATGTTGGATGCGGCGCATCTACAGCAGTTCAAGCAGCGCGGCAGTGAGTGGCAGCTTTTTTCCGCTCCCACGTCACCTCCGAGCAGCGACTGTCGAAGCTCGATTTGTCCTGCTTCTGCTGCTCGCAGCTTAGCAGCAACCAATCGGGATAGACTCTGCCATGTGATCACGCAACAACGACAGGACTTTTTTTTGGACTTTTCAAACTTACCCATCGAGCCTCCATGAAGAAAACAGCCTCCGGTAAGAAACTTGGCATTTTTACAGTTGCCGCTGTCCGCTCGAGCGTACGGTCACCCCAAACATAAAAAAATGTTTTAATCTCAACAAAGACTTTAGGAGCTGCAGTTTGGCTCATAAAAAATCCACTCAAGTAGTAACGAGGCTCATGTACAGCTGATTTTTTATCTGCCCGGTGTAGAAGAAACAAACGGAAAAGGAGCCAGCCGCTGCTCCCACTGCGTGTCTGCAGACATGTTCGATGAGAACAGACATCTGTTGACAAGCAGCCAACACAGTGCGGTAGGAGATTTTTTGCAGCGCGAAAAGCGTCTGGTGGAAACCCGGCATTAGACCTGACAAAGGAACAGACACTGATCATTTCACCTCCAGTTTGTCATCAACTCTAGTTAAAATATTGTCCAGTCAACCATGGATCAAAAGTGAACAATATTTTAAATTCCTGACACCATTTTCAAAACTTGGATCTGAGTGTCGAGACATTTCTTGTCTCCTAACATCCCATGAACTGATACATTTTAATATTGATACAAGAATTTATTGTTCAAGTTCAGAAGAAGTTGGTTTTCACAGTTTTTTGAGTCCAGTCTGGTTTTTTAGGGAGATGTCCTGCTGTACTGAACAGTCTTTCAATAATCTTTCAATAATCTTTCAATAAGGCCATGGGTGGTGTGTATCTTCTGGCTGAATCTTTGTGGTGGAATCCATTTTGAGTGTGTTAGTGGTGCTGTGGGTGCTCCCAGTTCAGTGACGTTTATACTAGAATATACGTCATTAGTCCAGTTCTTCTTGAAGGCAGGTCTAATGTTACCTGTCCACTTGCAGTCATTCAAATTGATTCAAATTGTTTCAAATTCAAATTCAACTCAAATTGTGTGTGTTTGTGTGTGTGACTGTTTTGTGGTTTCTAAGGACAGTGTTTTGTCAGGACAGTAATGAGCTGTTATCTGATTGTCTGATTATAGCGTATTGCTGTCCTAACAAACCACTGTCCATTAAAACCACAAAACAGTCACACACACAAACACACACAATTTTAGTAGAACATGTTATATTTACATGTAAATGTCTATCTGATATGCATATATACATTTATATGCATATATGTATATACACTGTACAGTACATGAATATGCATTTATGATATGCTTATATACATGTATATATGTATATTTGTGTGTATGTATATGACATAGATATCAATTATATAAATAATGCAGGGATTGTTAAGTATGACTTCAATATTATTAGTCACAGTTTTTTAATTTATAGTTTTCTTTCATTCAGCTAATTTTAATTTCATCTTAGTCCACCTATCATGAGAGGAGTTTTGTAAATACTCTGTCCATTTATCTTTCCTTTATGTGAGATGGATACTTGGGCCAAAAACAAACAATCATGTAATGTTTATTGGTTTACATGTGACAGCAGCTATCATCAAAATGTAGAATTTCCTCTAAATATAAGTATAAATGATCTCTTACAGATGTCATGTGAACACGTCCAGAGTCAGGAGATCGCAGGTAGCCAGAAGCACGATCAACTTCCTTTAAACACGAATACCAAGGTACATTTTAGTTCTTGTGTTCCTAAACAGAATTACTTGCTACGTGTGGTTTCATCAACCTTAATGTTCAATTAGGTGTGTATAGGAGTGTACTATGGTTTTTATGGACAGTTGTTTGTTTGGACAGTCAGACGCTATAAACAATCAGACAATCAATCAGATAACAGCTCATTACTGTCCTGACAAAACACTGTCCTTAAAAACCACAAAACAGTCACACACACAAACACACACAACTTCAGTTGAACATGTTATATTTACATGTATATGTCTATCTGTACATTATATGTATATGCATATATATACATGTATATGTTTATGCATATATACATCTATATGTTTATGCATATGTACATATATGCATATTCTTGTATATATACATATATGCATTTACATGTTTAAATGCATTTGCATATACAGTACATGTATATATGCACTTACATATACATGTATATATGCACTTACATATACATGTATATATGCACTTATATATACATGTAATAGGCATGTAAATATAACATGTTCAACTCAAATTGTGTGTGTTTGTGTGTGTGACTGTTTTGTGGTTTCTAAGGACAGTGTTTTGTCAGGACAGTAATGAGCTGTTATCTGATTGTCTGATTACTGTATAGCGTATTGCTGTCCTGACAAAACACTGTCCTTAAAAACCACAAAACGGTCACACACACAAACACACACAACTTCAGTTGAACATGTTATATTTACATGTATATGTCTATCTGAACATTATATGTATATGCATATATATACATGTATATGTTTATGCATATATACATCTATATGTTTATGCATATGTACATATATGCATATTCTTGTATATATACATATATGCATTTACATGTTTAAATGCATTTGCATATACAGTACATGTATATATGCACTTACATATACATGTATATATGCACTTACATATACATGTATATATGCACTTATATATACATGTAATAGGCATGTAAATATAACATGTTCAACTCAAATTGTGTGTGTTTGTGTGTGTGACTGTTTTGTGGTTTCTAAGGACAGTGTTTTGTCAGGACAGTAATGAGCTGTTATCTGATTGTCTGATTATAGCGTATTGCTGTCCTAACAAACCACTGTCCATTAAAACCACAAAACAGTCACACACACAAACACACACAATTTTAGTAGAACATGTTATATTTACATGTATATGTCTATCTGTACAGTATATGCATATATATACATGTATATGCATATATGTATATACACTGTACAGTACATGAATATGCATTTATGATATGCTTATATACATGTATATATGTATATTTGTGTGTATGTATATGACATAGATATCAATTATATAAATAATGCAGGGATTGTTAAGTATGACTTCAATATTATTAGTCACAGTTTTTAAATTTATAGTTTTCTTTCATTCAGCTAATTTTAATTTCATCTTAGTCCACCTATCATGAGAGGAGTTTTGTAAATACTCTGTCCATCCATCTTTCCTTTATGTGAGATGGATACTTTGGCCAAAAACAAACAATCATGTAATGTTTATTGGTTTACATGTGACAGCAGCTATCATCAAAATGTAGAATTTCCTCTAAATATAAGTATAAATGATCTCTTACAGATGTCATGTGAACACGTCCAGAGTCAGGAGATCGCAGGTAGCCAGAAGCACGATCAACTTCCTTTAAACACGAATACCAAGGTACATTTTAGTTCTTGTGTTCCTAAACAGAATTACTTGCTACGTGTGGTTTCATCAACCTTAATGTTCAATTATGTGTGTATAGGAGTGTACTATGGTTTTTATGGACAGTTGTTTGTTTGGACAGTCAGACGCTATAAACAATCAGACAATCAGTCAGATAACAGCTCATTACTGTCCTGACAAAACACTGTCCTTAAAAACCACAAAACAGTCACACACACAAACACACACAACTTCAGTTGAACATGTTATATTTACATGTATATGTCTATCTGTACATTATATGTATATGCATATATATACATGTATATGTTTATGCATATATACATCTATATGTTTATGCATATGTACATATATGCATATTCTTGTATATATACATATATGCATTTACATGTTTAAATGCATTTGCATATACAGTACATGTATATATGCACTTACATATACATGTATATATGCACTTACACATACATGTAAATAGGCACTTACATATACGTGTAATAGGCATGTAAATATAACATGTTCAACTCAAATTGTGTGTGTTTGTGTGTGTGACTGTTTTGTGGTTTCTAAGGACAGTGTTTTGTCAGGACAGTAATGAGCTGTTATCTGATTGTCTGATTATAGCGTATTGCTGTCCTAACAAACCACTGTCCATTAAAACCACAAAACAGTCACACACACAAACACACACAATTTTAGTAGAACATGTTATATTTACATGTATATGTCTATCTGATATGCATATATACATTTATATGCATATATGTATATACACTGTACAGTACATGAATATGCATTTATGATATGCTTATATACATGTATATATGTATATTTGTGTGTATGTATATGACATAGATATCAATTATATAAATAATGCAGGGATTGTTAAGTATGACTTCAATATTATTAGTCACAGTTTTTTAATTTATAGTTTTCTTTCATTCAGCTAATTTTAATTTCATCTTAGTCCACCTATCATGAGAGGAGTTTTGTAAATACTCTGTCCATTTATCTTTCCTTTATGTGAGATGGATACTTGGGCCAAAAACAAACAATCATGTAATGTTTATTGGTTTACATGTGACAGCAGCTATCATCAAAATGTAGAATTTCCTCTAAATATAAGTATAAATGATCTCTTACAGATGTCATGTGAACACGTCCAGAGTCAGGAGATCGCAGGTAGCCAGAAGCACGATCAACTTCCTTTAAACACGAATACCAAGGTACATTTTAGTTCTTGTGTTCCTAAACAGAATTACTTGCTACGTGTGGTTTCATCAACCTTAATGTTCAATTAGGTGTGTATAGGAGTGTACTATGGTTTTTATGGACAGTTGTTTGTTTGGACAGTCAGACGCTATAAACAATCAGACAATCAATCAGATAACAGCTCATTACTGTCCTGACAAAACACTGTCCTTAAAAACCACAAAACAGTCACACACACAAACACACACAACTTCAGTTGAACATGTTATATTTACATGTATATGTCTATCTGTACATTATATGTATATGCATATATATACATGTATATGTTTATGCATATATACATCTATATGTTTATGCATATGTACATATATGCATATTCTTGTATATATACATATATGCATTTACATGTTTAAATGCATTTGCATATACAGTACATGTATATATGCACTTACATATACATGTATATATGCACTTACACATACATGTAAATAGGCACTTACATATACGTGTAATAGGCATGTAAATATAACATGTTCAACTCAAATTGTGTGTGTTTGTGTGTGTGACTGTTTTGTGGTTTCTAAGGACAGTGTTTTGTCAGGACAGTAATGAGCTGTTATCTGATTGTCTGATTACTGTATAGCGTATTGCTGTCCTGACAAAACACTGTCCTTAAAAACCACAAAACAGTCACACACACAAACACACACAACTTCAGTTGAACATGTTATATTTACATGTATATGTCTATCTGTACATTATATGTATATGCATATATATACATGTATATGTTTATGCATATATACATCTATATGTTTATGCATATGTACATATATGCATATTCTTGTATATATACATATATGCATTTACATGTTTAAATGCATTTGCATATACAGTACATGTATATATGCACTTACATATACATGTATATATGCACTTACACATACATGTAAATAGGCACTTACATATACGTGTAATAGGCATGTAAATATAACATGTTCAACTCAAATTGTGTGTGTTTGTGTGTGTGACTGTTTTGTGGTTTCTAAGGACAGTGTTTTGTCAGGACAGTAATGAGCTGTTATCTGATTGTCTGATTACTGTATAGCGTATTGCTGTCCTGACAAAACACTGTCCTTAAAAACCACAAAACAGTCACACACACAAACACACACAACTTCAGTTGAACATGTTATATTTACATGTATATGTCTATCTGTACATTATATGTATATGCATATATATACATCTATATGTTTATGCATATGTACATATATGCATATTCTTGTATATATACATATATGCATTTACATGTTTAAATGCATTTGCATATACAGTACATGTATATATGCACTTACATATACATGTATATATGCACTTACATATACATGTATATATGCACTTATATATACATGTAATAGGCATGTAAATATAACATGTTCAACTCAAATTGTGTGTGTTTGTGTGTGTGACTGTTTTGTGGTTTCTAAGAACAGTGTTTTGTCAGGACAGTAATGAGCTGTTATCTGATTGTCTGATTACTGTATAGCGTATTGCTGTCCTGACAAAACACTGTCCTTAAAAACCACAAAACAGTCACACACACAAACACACACAACTTCAGTTGAACATGTTATATTTACATGTATATGTCTATCTGTACATTATATGTATATGCATATATATACATGTATATGTTTATGCATATATACATCTATATGTTTATGCATATGTACATATATGCATATTCTTGTATATATACATATATGCATTTACATGTTTAAATGCATTTGCATATACAGTACATGTATATATGCACTTACATATACATGTATATATGCACTTACACATACATGTAAATAGGCACTTACATATACGTGTAATAGGCATGTAAATATAACATGTTCAACTAAAATTGTGTGTGTTTGTGTGTGTGACTGTTTTGTGGTTTCTAAGGACAGTGTTTTGTCAGGACAGTAATGAGCTGTTATCTGATTGTCTGATTATAGCGTATTGCTGTCCTAACAAACCACTGTCCATTAAAACCACAAAACAGTCACACACACAAACACACACAATTTTAGTAGAACATGTTATATTTACATGTATATGTCTATCTGATATGCATATATACATTTATATGCATATATGTATATACACTGTACAGTACATGAATATGCATTTATGATATGCTTATATACATGTATATATGTATATTTGTGTGTATGTATATGACATAGATATCAATTATATAAATAATGCAGGGATTGTTAAGTATGACTTCAATATTATTAGTCACAGTTTTTTAATTTATAGTTTTCTTTCATTCAGCTAATTTTAATTTCATCTTAGTCCACCTATCATGAGAGGAGTTTTGTAAATACTCTGTCCATTTATCTTTCCTTTATGTGAGATGGATACTTGGGCCAAAAACAAACAATCATGTAATGTTTATTGGTTTACATGTGACAGCAGCTATCATCAAAATGTAGAATTTCCTCTAAATATAAGTATAAATGATCTCTTACAGATGTCATGTGAACACGTCCAGAGTCAGGAGATCGCAGGTAGCCAGAAGCACGATCAACTTCCTTTAAACACGAATACCAAGGTACATTTTAGTTCTTGTGTTCCTAAACAGAATTACTTGCTACGTGTGGTTTCATCAACCTTAATGTTCAATTAGGTGTGTATAGGAGTGTACTATGGTTTTTATGGACAGTTGTTTGTTTGGACAGTCAGACGCTATAAACAATCAGACAATCAATCAGATAACAGCTCATTACTGTCCTGACAAAACACTGTCCTTAAAAACCACAAAACAGTCACACACACAAACACACACAACTTCAGTTGAACATGTTATATTTACATGTATATGTCTATCTGTACATTATATGTATATGCATATATATACATGTATATGTTTATGCATATATACATCTATATGTTTATGCATATGTACATATATGCATATTCTTGTATATATACATATATGCATTTACATGTTTAAATGCATTTGCATATACAGTACATGTATATATGCACTTACATATACATGTATATATGCACTTACACATACATGTAAATAGGCACTTACATATACGTGTAATAGGCATGTAAATATAACATGTTCAACTCAAATTGTGTGTGTTTGTGTGTGTGACTGTTTTGTGGTTTCTAAGGACAGTGTTTTGTCAGGACAGTAATGAGCTGTTATCTGATTGTCTGATTACTGTATAGCGTATTGCTGTCCTGACAAAACACTGTCCTTAAAAACCACAAAACAGTCACACACACAAACACACACAACTTCAGTTGAACATGTTATATTTACATGTATATGTCTATCTGTACATTATATGTATATGCATATATATACATGTATATGTTTATGCATATATAC
>JBBPBX010087707.1:0-14645 GCA_038048925.1 Garcialebias charrua
TTATTTATTATTATTATTATTATTATTATTATTATTTTTTTTTTATTAAGCTTTGACTGCTTATATACCGGTAGATATTAATGGTTGGCGGACGCACGCGGCTGAATAATAGGGGGCAGAAGATCTGAGCTGAGGGGATGTTTGTCTTATCATGGCCGTCAAAGCACATTAAATCCCTGCTTGTACCTGCATTCTGCATTATTCAGACACAGACCCTGCTCTGACATGTCTGCTTTAGGATCTCACCTGTTTGGGTCGTCTGCTGCACACGTCCGCTGAGTGCAACGTCTGAACATCCATTTGAACGATGGATCGCTTCCTGACAGTTGCCTACTGTTAGTCCCATCTGAAGCCTAAATTAACTTTATTTTACCTAAGGCTGGTCAGCTCACGGGGCCACGTGTGGCTTTTGATTTTATGGCAAGTCATGTTGCCATATAATTGGACTGCGGCTGATACGCTGATGCAATCAAAAGCCCAGCACCAACCTGGCCATCCAGCATATTATCATGGCCCGGCCTGGCTGAAATACAGGCCAGACTTCGGGCCCGGATTCGAAACGACAGCTCTAGTCCAAACTGGTGAATACATGAACGTCTCTTTGGAGCCTAGATTGTATCAGTTTTGCTCCTACATGCTGAAAAAGGGTGAGCAGCACAAAAACACCATACTCTCCGCCATTTATTCTAACTGTTGTTAATGCAGAAAAACTTTGGACTGCAGCCGCCTGTAGTGTGCATGTGCCTCTTCACACTTGGAGCATTTCACACATCCCTGTGGGGAGGGGGGTGGGGGTGTTTCCCCCCGGGTTCCCCTAAAAATGCCCACTCTGATTCAGAAACATTTGGTTTCAGAGAGAATGAAGCTGTTGTCTGTAAACGAATGGCCGACCGTTTCACGTCGTGTAAACGGGGCCTCAGACTGGCTGCCCTGTCTGTCAATCAAAAGACAAATTTCATAGCTGGAAGATAGGCTGGCATCTATTATCTTAATGCCATGACATCTACCCATAATATATTAGAGATTGACCATATCACCATCCACATATTGGGCACTTCTGGTGTAGCGTCTGTCAGATCTGACACATTCAACCAGCATGAGTGAGCATGCTCAGTGAGTGTGTGTGAACTAAATGAAATTTCCTGTATCTTTAAAAACATGATTCAGCACGTTGTAGCAGAGTTAGTGAAGGGCTCAATCATAAACCCGACTTTTATTCTGAACTGAATGGACAATCAGTTCCAGCTTGAACTTGAAGTAACGATCCTGTGAAGAACCATTGCTCCCACAAAGAACCTCTAAAAAGCCCTCTCTTTTACACAAAGGAGAGCCACATGAATTATAATTTGATGATAATTCATCTGAAGGCAGATGATCGAGGTCTGCAGCCATCAGACGGAGGTGGAATGCAGGTCACTGTATTATATTTTTGCTGACTACTTTCAGTGCATCGCAGCAGGCTCACTAATCAGAGGTGTTCTGGAGAAGTTGGTCAAACTTGTTGGAAGTTGGATTATTGAGCAACTTTCTTGCCTTGACATTTGTATAAAACAAGTCGAGTGTTTTGTTTTCTCTGGTAGAGCAGCTGACAAACTGTTGGAATGTCATCTTTCTGAACTTTGTTGTCTTGAACCACTTTGGCTGTGGCTGCCAGCCTGGGAGGAGTAGACGAGGGACAGGACGGCTCCCAGAAACCATCCTGGCTCCAGCAAACTTGTTGGTCAACTTAAGGTGTTTACTGCTTGGTGGGGAAACAGTTTGCTGGAACTCTTCTGACTGATGAGGCCCTCCGTATGGAGGTGAAACGTTTCTATAAAAAAGAAACTGTCCAGATGACCCCACTGAGAATTATTGGATTTGGTACCTGGATTAATAAGCATGAACTTTCTTGGTCAAACTACATTTTATTAAGCAGTAATAATAAAAAGCTCTGTTTTCTGGAGACAGAGTATAATCATTTGTCATGTAGGCAACTAAATAATGAGAGACGACATTTGGAGCCTTGTACAAATACATACTTTCTCCCTTTTATTTTAGACTAGTGCAAATGTTATTGACTGTTTTCCACACCAATTAAAAAAAAGTCAAAATCTTCTCAAATCAATAAGAAAAATTGCAATAGCCTGAACTTGTCAGCGGTAGGTAACAAAGCAACAGTTCATGTCGGTTCATGTGAGTGAAAAAGGAAGTAAGACAGTTTTGAGCATTTTGTTTCCATTTGTGTGATGGAATTAATATATTCCTGAGTGGTGTGCATCTGCGTGGAAGAGCGTGCATGCTGCTGCAATATTAGCTGAGTGGTGAGTCACAGCAACCAGCAGACAGAGCACTGTGAGTCAGTGCTGCTTGGTCCCTGTGCTCTGACACATACTGGACCCTCAACAAGAATTAGATGTGCAATCAGTCACACAAAAGGGAAAGAGCATTAGCAATGCAAAAAGTCAACTAGACCTTTCTAACTGTGTGTCTCTTATTCTGCTTCTGTTTGCACACGTTTCATGAACAGAGAGGATTTTTATTCTTAGCCCCCTTCTGCAGTTCGTGTTCACTAAACTAACATACAGTGCTGCTTCAAAGTTTGTGAACCCTTTATAATTTTGTATTTTTCTGCATAAATATGACCTAAAACATCTTCAGATTTTCACACAATTCCTAAAAGTAGATAAAAAGAACCAGTTAAATAAATGAGACAAAAATATCATACCTAGTCATTTATTTGTTGAGGAAAATGATCCAATGTTACATATTTGTGAGTGGTAAAAGTATGTGAACCTCTAGGATTATCCATTAATTTGAAGGTGAAATAAGAGTCAGGTGGTTTCAATCAATGGGATGGAGATCAGGTATGACTGGGCACCCTGAAACAACAGTAATCTATCAAAGTCTGCTCTTAACATGTTTGTGGAAGTGTATCATGGCAGGAGTAAAGGAGATTTCTGAGGAGCTCAGGAAAAGTTGTTGATGCTCATCAGGTTGGAAAATGTTACAAAACATCTGTAAAGAGTCTGGACTCCACCAATCCACAGTCAGACAGATTGTGTACAAATGGAGGAAATTCAAGATCATTGGTATCCTCCCCAGAAGTGGTGGACCGACAAAGATCAATCCAAGAGCAAGGTGTGGAATAGTCGGCGAGGTCACAACGGCCTCCAGGATAACTTCTAGCAAGTGAAGGTCTCTCACACATTGGCTAATGTTAATGTTCATTAGTCCACCATCAGGAGAACACTGAGCATCAAAGGTGTTTGTGGCAAGTTGAAAGAGAACGACACTGCTCTCCTAAAAGAACATTGCTGCTCATCTGCAGTTTGTGGACAAGCCAGAAGGCTGTTAGAAGAATGTTTTGTGGACTGTTGAGGTCTTAAATCTGCTCCAATGACCTCTCCAGGTTGGTTTGCTCCGAAAGGATCACAAGTTTTCTTTAGAATTAACATCTTTATTTTTACACACTTAAATGTATGCAAAGATGGGTGCCAGACCGCTAGGGAGCGCTAATGCGCTAATCCGCTTATAGCGTACCTAAACAATTTATCAGCGTTACAGTGGTTTGACTAACTTTTATAATTCCTAAGCGGATTTGCGCTATTTTTATTTAAAATGCAGTACCGTTAATAACTAATTATCTATCAGTAAAAACGAAAAAAACTTATTTACGGGCCCGGACGACTGCTAACAGACCATATCCTGTCAGCGCCGGATGTGGTCCGTGACAAAAAAGCGTCCCCTCAGTCTCTTTGCTAGAGCGAGCGCTCTCAGTTAGCAGCCAGTGTGTTACTCTGCAGCCTTATTGCTTGTTTTCGAAGAGTCAGACGAAGAGTTTTTAACATGGAGGGTGAACTTATGGATGTTTCTCAGCGGCCTACGCGACGCGTCTGGATTTTAAAAAGTATTTCGCCATTTGCCCTCTTCAAAATGGCGGCCGCGACGGCCACAGAAGATAAGGACTTTCCATGAAAACACGGTAAAAACAATTATTTCTTTGCTGAGAAAAATATATTTCTTAGCTGACTTTATAGCACAAGGTTTTTCTGAGCTTAACCGGTTCAAATGGTCAAATCTGCTGGATTAAAAAAAGTATTTCGCCATTTGCGGCCGCCATTTTGAAGAGGGCAAATGCGAAATACTTTTTTAAATCCAGCAGATTTGACCATTTGAACCGGTTAAGCTCAGAAAAACCTTGTGCGCACAAGGTTTTTCTGAGCTTAACCGGTTCAAATGGTCAAATCTGCTGGATTTAAAAAAGTATTTCGCATTTGCCCTCTTCAAAATGGCGGTTAGCGTGTTAGCATTAGCGTCCTCTAGCATTGCTAATACATAGGTGCTTTTGAAATTGCGGACCTAAATACATCAATAAGTGCTTTAGAAATAGCGGAACTAATTTTTGGATTAGCGTTGCCCAGCACTGAATGTATGAATATGCTGGTGAAGATTCTCAGTCGTCCAGGACATGATAAAAATCAAAAAGGCGTTCAATACAAGATCAACTGGACTTTATTTGTCCAAATAAAGTCCAGTTGATCTTGTATTGAACGCCTTTTTGATTTTTAAAAGTATGAACAAGAGAGAATTGTGTATATTACCTTCTATGCCAGGGCCCCTGTATAATTCTGAAGTTTGTCAGGTCTGCTTCCACCCTTATAGACTACGTTTCTCCACCCTGGTTTTCCTCCAATCAATAATCAACAATTATCCTAGTGAAATTTCTGGCTTCTAATATATTTCCAATAAAATTCATACACACACTTCTGAAGTCCATCTATCCATCCATTCTCTTCCGCTTATCTGGGGTTAGGTCGCGGGGGTAGCAGCCTAAGTAAGGAGGCCCAGACTTCCCTCTCCCCAGCCACTTGGGGCAGCTCCTCAGAGGGAATCCCAAGGCGTTCCCAGGCCAGCCGAGAAACATAGTCCCTCCAGCGTGTCCTGGGTCTTCCTCTGGGTCTCCTCCCGGTGGGACGTGCCCGGAACACCTCACCAGGGAGGCGTCCAGGAGGCATCCTAACCAGATGCCCGAGCCACCTCAACTGGCTCCTCTCGATGTGGAGAAGCAGCGGCTCTACTCCGAGTCCCTCCCGGATGACTGAGCTTCTCACCCTATCTCTAAGGGAGAGTCCAGACACCCTGCAGAGAAAACTCATTTCAGCCGCTTGTATCCGAGATCTCGTTCTTTCAGTCACAACCCAAAGCTCATGACCATAGATGAGGGTGGGAACGTAGATCGATCGGTAAATTGAGAGCTTTGCCTTTTGACTCAGCTCTCTCTTCACCACGACAGACCGGTACAGCGCCCGCTTCACTGCGGACGCTGCACCTATCCGCCTATCGATCTCACGCTCCAGTTTTCCCTCATTCGTGAACAAGACCCCGAGATACTTAAACTCCTCCACTTGGGGCAGGACCTCCTCCCCGACCCGGAGAGGGCACTCTACCCTTTTCCGGCTCAAGACCATGGCCTCGGATTTGGAGGAACTGATCCTCATCCCGGCCGCATCACACTCGGCTGCAAACCGCTCCAGTGAAAGCTGTAGATCACGACCTGATGAAGCCAATAGGACCACATCATCTGCAAAAAACAGAGAAGCGATTCTAAGGCCACCAAAACGGATCCCCTCAACACCTTGGCTGCGCCTAGAAATTCTGTCCATAAAAGTTATGAACAGAATCTGTGACAAATGGCAACCTTGGAGGAGTCCAACTCGCACAGGAAACAACCTGACTTACTGCCGGCAATGTGGACCAAGCTCTGACACCGGTCGTACAGGGACCTAACAGCCCGTATCAAAGGGCCTGGTACCCCATACTCCCAGAGTACCCTCCACAGGGCCCCCAGATGGACGAGGTTGAATGCCTTCTCCAAGTCCACAAAGCACATGTAAACTTAATACCATGAAATGTGTTAGGAATTTTTTTTGTCTCCAAACCCTATGTGTCATTTTTCACCACTTTTATTGTCTGTCCAACGGATCTCACTTGTAAATGAGTCTTCGAGGCTCAATGCGACTTATCTGTTTAAATAAAGGTTGAATAAAAAAAACTGGTTGGGCAAACTCCCATGTACCCTCCAGGACCCTGCTGAGGGTGTAGAGCTGGTCCAGTGTTCCACGACCAGGACGAAAACCACACTGCTCCTCCTGAATCCGAGGTTCGACTATCCGACGGACCTTCCTCTCTGAATTCATCCTCTTTAAACTGAGTATGTGGCAAATCCCATCTCAAAGTCAAAGTCAACTTTATTGTCAAAACTGCAATATGTACAGGACATACACAGGATTGAAATTGCGTTTCTCTCAGTCCCTCGGTGCAACAGTAACCATCTAAACACTAAACACTAAAACATTTAATAAACATAAGCATAAAATAGTAAAAGTGTAACACTGTCCTGAGTTTTTTCATAGTAGTATAAAAGTATGAAAATTTACACCAACACTGAAACACCAAACACCCCTAAAACACCAAACACCCAATGAACATAAGCATAAAATGAAATAATAAAAGTGTAATACTGTCCTGAGTTTTTCATAGTAGTATAAAAAGTATAAAAAGTATATCTATAAAATAAACTGAAGGTTCTAGCATTGACATTTGCAAAGAGTGGCACAGCAGCATATGAGTTAATGTACACAGTATATGTATGAGGTAGTTGATGTTGGTATAGAGGCAAAGTGGCATATGCAGTAAGGCACATAAGGCACATTTGGCATCCTTAGATAAGGCTAGTCAGAGAATACTGTATATGTATCAGCAGTAGTGTAGATATAAAAGTAGTGTAAATGTAAACAGTAGTAATAAATGTAAAACAGTAGTAATAAATGTAAACCGTATTAATAAATGTAAACAGTGAATGTAAACAGTAGTATGACTATAGGCAGTAATGTAATACAAACATTAGTGCAAATATGAGAAGTAGTGCAAACTGAATGAGCACATGACCGAGAGTTTAGTGAATAACCCGTTTGATGACACAGGGTCCAGTGTTAAAAACTTTGTGTTGAGAGGTAATGTGTGAGAAAGTTTTTTGTGTTAAGGCAGTTCAAATGGGAGGGGAGGCAGAGCAGGCAGAGTGTTTAGCATTCTGACTGCCTGATGGACAGAGCTGTCTCTCAGTTTTTTGTGTTAAGGCAGTTCAAATGGGAGGGGAGGCAGAGCAGGCAGAGTGTTTAGCATTCTGACTGCCTGATGGACAGAGCTGTCTCTCAGTCTGCTGGTTCGAGCCTGGAGACTCCTCAGTCTCCTCCCTGATGGCAGCAGTCTAAAGCGGCTGTGTAGTGGGTGTGTGGGATCACCTGCCATGCAGTGGGCTTTCCGAGTGAGGCGTTTGCTGTGTAAGTCCTGCAGTGAGGGCAAGGAGGTGCCGACGATCTTCTCAGCTGCTCTCACGATGCGCTGGAGGCTCTTGTGGCATGATGCAGTACATGCCCCAAACCACACCGTGATACAGCTGGTCAGGACACTTTCTATGGCACCTATCTATCTATCTCTACATTAGACATACATTTCTACATTTCTATCTCTACATTAGACAGTTCCCTTATCAGTCTTGTCACTCGGTGCAACATATCACTATGGGAAATTGCGCCCGCGCAGTTTACCTGAAGGAATACAATCACGCCTTTACGGCAGGGGCGTCAGCGTCGCGCCAGAGGCCACACCATCTAGGTACTTAATCCGCTGACGCCCATCCATCGATCTCTTATTGCCCTTCACCTCGCTTAAACCTGAACTCTCTCTCTTTGCGGGACTTCTCTGTTGCTTCATCGCTCGACCAGAGGTGAGCTTACTCCCTACATAGAGCGTAAAGATAATTATTCCTGCGTACTACTCGGCTAGTGAAAGCTAGTCCGATACATTTTTCCTTAACCTCTGTTTTTCTTCTCCTCTTTCTGCAGACTGCTTCGCTCAACGGCGCAAACTGCCTCACACCGCTACCTCTGCTAACTCGTAGCAAGGCTAGCCGGCGAAAGCGACGCGACGGAGGAGATGTCTCAAATCAGAAGAAAAAGGATCTTGGAAGGACTCGCTTGTCTTATCTCGGACATGTCTCCGGAAAAAGGAAAGCGAAAGACAAGACTTCCAAAAAAGACCAGCAGGACAGCGAGTCCGACCTCGCGCGCCTGCCCCAGCGGATGCAGTTTTTCCCTCTCAGCGACGGACACCCATGAGGCCTGTCCCATCTGCTTGGGGATACTGCACGCGAACATGGTGCTGGACGCACCCGAGTTTTGCCCACACTGCAACCAGATGCTGGAGACGGTGAGGAGGCACCGGACGGACTTCGTCACCAAGGCTATGGGGGCTACGGCGCCGGCAGACCCGGACACCACTGAGCCTCTGACTCCCATGCCTGAGCGCGAGAGCATGGCTTTGGATGACAGCACCCGAGTCAAATGGGGCGACAGCCCAGATGTGCTGGCTCCCATGGTGGACTTAACTGTCAACTTTGACACTTGAGGCATGATGAACGAGGACGAGATCTTGATTTCAGCCTCAGGTGAATTTTCTGCGGACGAGACCAACGTCGGGTACGGGGAACAGGGAGAAGACCTCTCCCGTACCTCGGTACCTGTGCTCCCTGAGACGGACTTTTCCATCCCTGCTCTGTTCAACTTGTGTCACAGAGCAGCGGACGCACTGCAGATCCCATGGCCGGAGCCTCCACCTCGTCAACAAGTCACAAGGTTAGCAAGAAATTATTCTTATTCAAAGCAGCAGGCCGCCACGAGGCAAAGGATGCCCGTCTTCCCGGACTTCCTCACAGAGCTGACTCGCACCTGGTCTCAGCCCAGGGTGCCCATGCTGTTTCCGCTCTCACAGTTTCTCGACATGGACGGGATGGATGAGGTGGGAATAGCCAACGTGCCTCAAATTGAGGACCCGTTGGCGTCTCATCTGGCTCCCAAGTCATCCGGGACAAAACCAACTCTCCCCAGCAATGCCTGTTGAGCCTCGGCTTCTCTGCTCGAGAAGTGCTACAGGGCTCAGGGCCTCGCAGCGCGCGATGAACGCGTCCGTAATGATGCAAGCTTACCTGGCTGAAAAACTACAGGAGCTCCAGGTAACGTCAGACAAGCAAGCTGCCGCCGAGCTGCTGGATGAAGCCCACAGGGCAACAGACTTTGTGCTCCGCATGATGGGGACAGCAGCTGTTGCTCAGGGCAGAGGAATGGCTGAAGTGATAATCGCAATACGCCATATGTGGATGACTCTGACTGACCTCCCGGAGGGACAGAAAATTCCTTTTTTCCACCATTCAATAGAACCGACGGGGCTTTTTGGAAAAGTGCTCGATCGAATTCAGACCAGGCTGGACCAGAGGCGCAAACAGGCTGAAGCTCTCTGGGTGGGCATCCCCAGGAGAACCTTCGCACCCCCCAGGGAATCAGCTGGGAGCAGAGCACCCCAGCCTCGACACCACTCAGCTACACGTGCCCCACTGCAAAAGCGGCCGGCGTACGAGGTCGAGCACCGGCAGAGACCACCGCCGGCTCCACCTTGGACCGAACACGCCTGGAGTAAGAACAGATTTGTTCCCCGCCAGGCGGACCGATACAGAACCTCCTCGGCAAACCGGGACGTCAAACAGAAGCGTGCCTGATGAACCAGGACCGCATCATAACTTTACACGATCACCCGCCCACACAGTATGGAAAATGATCTTTTCACGTCCAGACTTTGTTTGTAGCACGGTACAAAAAGCTGGTGATTCTGTTTTAGACACAAATCATGTTCTTTCTGCTGTGAGTGACATAAAGCCAAATATGTCGTTACACATAAGCACGAATAAAGTTCAAAAAACAGACTCTGTTTTCTTGACAAAAAAAACCCAACAACAACAAACACAGTAACTTCAGCAGAACAGTCCCCTCTGTTCTCCCATCTGACATAAAGGGCGGGAGCTATCTCCCCCACCTCCCTCATGGCTCATGGGGTGTTAGCCTAATTGATAAACCCTAGCAGGGCGCCTCTGTTCTGTCTGTAACAGACAAGCACAGAGACGCCTGCGAACAGGCCTGTGACTCCTCACAGAGGCAGGTGAGTGGTGTCATGTGTTCCACCTCCCGCTCCATTCTAAACCACGGAGACGGGAATACACAAATCAACCAAACCCATGACACGTCCATGCTCCACGGGTGCGCGCCGACAGAATCTGACGACCCACCTTCCTGGACACTCATTCATCGAACGCCAGTAAGGGACGGGGGGGCCGCGACAGAAGCCGCAGGCCAACACCAGTGTCACACATTCATTCTAATGCTGAAGTTGTCCCCTTGTTTTCAATGGGTGACGCGTCATGCTCAAACAGTGATTTTGCAGCGTGTGACCGCGCTCACTGTGTTGAACCAAACAGGGAATGGGCTGGAGTCAGGAGATCTGCTCGTTTACAAAATGTGCATCCCCCGACCCATGACCCCCAACAAAAAGAGGAAAAGTAGGTACTTTGTTCAGCCTTTATCAAAGTCAAAGTCAAAAGTTTATCTAATAATGACAGCAGATTGTCTCTGCCTCCAAACACTCTTGGTCAGAATAGTATGGAGGTACGTCTGCGGGAAGGTCCTCTTCCTAACCTGGTTGACCTTCAAAGGACCACTGAAATCAGGGTCTCTGAGGGAAAGCTGGTTCCACCACCTGCTCCTCTCCAGGGACCGTCTACGTCACCAGAAGGAACAGTTTCGCTAATTAGGCTGACAACTGCGGCTAATTTTAGCTTGGTGGTGGAGAAGAACAGACTGATGGCCTCAGGCCTGCCAGAGAATGTGGTAAAAACCCTTCAAAATGCACGTGCTATGTCAACACCTTCTCTCTACGCTTGGAAATGGCATATTTTTGAAGCTTGGTGCACAGAAATAAATATTATTTCTTATTCATGTGACTTGACCCAGCTCCTAACCTTTGTTCATGACTTGCTGGAGAAAGGTTGCTCTTTCTCAACGATTAAGGTGTTCCTATCTGCAATTTTAGCTTGTCACGAAGGCTGGGAAAGCAGGATGCCTGGCGCGCATCCGCTCATAATAAGATTTATGAAGGACGTGCTAAGGAGGAGGACCCCCGGCAGGATTTTGACCCCTGGATGGGATCTTAGCATGGTCTTGGGAGCTCTCTGTGATCCCCCATTCGAACCACTGAGCGACATTAAGATAGATTTATTACCTTACAAGACCGCTCTTCTCCTGGCTCTTTGCTCGGCAAAACGTGTGGGTGACCTCCACGCTTTGTCCGTACATCCAATGTGCACCAGGTTCGCCCCTGACGGGTCAAAGATCACCCTAAGGCCTAATCCTACATATCAGGTTCAGGTTCAGGTTACTTTATTTATACCCAAGGGTAAATGTGGTTTGCAGTGGTACAAAGCATCCATCCATCCATGCGCACACACAAATAAAAACAGTAAAAACATTTAGTAAAAACACTTAAAAGAAACCATAAACAGATAATGTTGCACATAACAGTGTTAAGGCTCCCCAAATCATATGTAAAATGAAAAATAAAAACATTTAACCACTAAAAGCTTCAACGTTATTTCAGTTTGTTCATTTCAGTAACAGCAGTGGGAACAAAGCTATTTTTAAAACGTGTTGTCCTACATTTAGGGACTAAAAACCTCCGACCAGAGGGAAGAAGCTGAAACTCTCCATACAGGGGATGAAGGACATCTTTTAAAACAGAAGAAGCTATCCTCTGTACCTGACTAACGTGCATGGATGTTACTGAGGTTAGGGTTCCTCCGGTCAGTTTAGATGACAGCTTAACAATCTGCTGAAGGGAATTCTTTCCTCTCAGTGTAGTGTGACCAAACCATGACACCAAAGAAAAGGATAAAACAGATTCAATAAAAGCACGGTAAAACATGGTCATTAACACTAGCACTACCACATGTGAGCCATTCGGATATTCTAACTATAGTTCCCATGGGATTTAGTCAAATGGCTCATTGAATTAGCATTTTTGCAGCCATTGGTATGTATATGAGGCCATTCTGTTGGTGTGGATGAGGCCTTGGGGGCATATTTATATATCAGAGTCAGAGAGTCAGAGAGTCTTTATCGTCATTTGCACCACATGTGGTACATGTGATGAAAACGAGAGTATGTACACAGGGTCGTGTATATAAATATATATATATATATATAATATATATATATATATATATATAAATATATATATATAAATATATATATATATATATATATATATATATATATATATATATATATATATATATATATATATATATATATATATATATATATTAGGGGTGTAACGGTACGCTAAAATCACATTTCGGTTCGGTTCAACTACAAGGAGAGCTCGGTTCGGTTTATTTTCGGGTTTTTTCGGTACAAATTTTTTTTTTTTTTTTTTTACAAAATAAAGACTTACAAAATGTTTATTTTGAAAATGTGCCAAAAATATGTTTGTATTGTATTGTAGTAATAAATAAAAGTGACCCATTTGGATGACCAACAACACCACCAGCCTGATCAAGAAAGGTCATCAAAGACTCTACTTCCTCAGACGACTGAGACGTGCTGGTCTGAGCAGCCCAGTTCTCACCTCGTTCTACAGGTGTGCAGTGGAAAGCGTCCTGTGCTCCAGCATCAACGTGTGGCATGGAGGCTGCACAGTTGCAGAGAGGAAAGCTCTACAGAGAGTGGTGAAGGCTGCACAGAGGTCTGTCGGAGTCAGTCTCCCCACCATCACAGACATTTACACCTCCAGATGCAGGAAAAGAGCCACCTGCATCATGAAAGACCTCACTCACCCAGCACACTCACTCTTTGCCCCACTCCCCTCAGGACGGAGGTTGAGGAGCATCAAATGTAGAACCACTAGACTGAGGAACAGCTTCTACCCTGAGGCTGTTAGACTCATGAATGAATAAATAAAAATAAAATAAAAATAAACACTGCAAAATATCACATCATGCTGATGCTGATCTGTTTTTCTTGTTGCTGTGTTCATCTGTGACCATCTGCTCATACAGACTCATGTTCGTGCTGCTGTTTATAATGATGTTTTTCCACTATATTAGGGCTTAGTGTATTACTAGTTGATGTTTTTCTTAGTTAATTCTAGATGTTATTACTGTTTTTCTCTTGCATTTGTTGTTGGATGTAACTGGGACCCCGTGTACATAATCTCGTTTTCATCACATGTACCACATGCGGTGCAAATGACAATAAAGACTCTCTGACTCTGATTTTAAATAAACAGCACTCTACAATAAATAAACTATACTAACAATAATAAAAATCTTAATAAATGCAATAACAGTCAGAACCAGAACAATAAGCAGCAACAGACTGTTTACAATCTAACTAATCAAGTTTTTGTCCAGTAGCAGCAGTGTGGCTGTATTTGTCCTCATTACTGTACTCACAACTTCTTCTTGGTGGGACAGGTGGGACTGTGGGAACAGTTCAGAGTTCAGTTCAGTCATCACTTAGCTGCAGGTGGATTTACCTCTGTCACAGACTGGAAATAAAAAACAAAAGAGATTTAAAAAAACAAGTTAATAAGATTATGATTTAAAAAAAAGATTATTTAGATAATAATAAAACAATACCTCTTGAACAATTGAATCTCTCACTCTTCATCATCATGGCAGGCAGGGCTTTAATCTGGTCCAGGGCTTGTTGTTGACAACATCAGTTAGTTTTTTCATAAAGAGCTGAACTTTTTGAAGTGTTGACATGATGAATGTCTCATAGTGACGCTCAGCAACTAAAGCCTGCGCATATAACAACGTTCAGACTTAGATTTAAGATTTAAAAACCATACAGCTTGTGTTATTGCTCTGGACCGCTGTGATTACCTGATGAAGTAGTTTTAATACAGCTGCTGTTCACGTTCAGATGACAGTTTCCAGCGCGTTCACGTGACGGGTTGCTGCTGCGTCACGCACTCAGTTGCTGCAGTCTTCATGAAACAAAGTCCACACAAGCTGCGCGTGCGCTCATCTTTTGAAGAAAGCTATAACGTTCAAAAACAGGAGACCGCACGAGATGCTAACGGCTAAATGCTGCGCGTGCCACGCGAAAATAGGTCCGTGCTGAAACGCGCCCAGGAAATTTTGTTCCGCGGTGCATATATTCCCCTGTTAAGAACGTTTAATGAGTGAAAAAATAACCGAAACGGTACGCAGGTGGACCGAACCGAACGTGGTGTACCGGAACGGTTCGGTAAACCCATTACAACCGTTACATGCCTAATATATATATATATATATATATATATATATATGTATATATATGTATATATGTATATATATATAATATATATATTATGGGCGGCCGTGGTGTAGTGGTAATGGCAGTCGTCCCCCGATCGGAAGGCTGGAGGTTCGAATCCCGGTTACTCACACCATGTGTCGTTGTGTCCCTGGGCAAGACACTTAACCCCGAGTTGCTCCCGGTAGGACTGGAAGGCGCCTTGCATGGCAGTCACCGCTACCGGTGTATGAATGTGTGTATGAATGGGTGGATGGTTGGTATTGTAAAGCGCTTTGGGGTCCCTCACAGGGGGCTGGAAAGCGCTATATAAATAAGCTCCATTTACCATATATATATGTATATATATATATATATATATATATATATATATGTATATATATATATATATATATATATATATATATATATATATATATATGT
>JBBPBX010087708.1:0-11610 GCA_038048925.1 Garcialebias charrua
CCGAGTGTTTCCAGCTAATTTATCCGTATGAGGCAACCCTGATCGGGCACACGGAGCCAGCTGACAGTAGCCTCTGGAGCTCCATCGCAGTACAGTTGTAAAATGGCGACCGGAAGTGGCGAGCGGAAACGACCGGAAGTTGCGTAAATACGATAAATTTCTAATCAAAACGTAAAATTAATAATTATACTTTATTTATAAAGCCATTTAAAACAACCACAGCTGCAACAAAGTGCTATACACATGAAATTAATAACTTTTAAACACAAAAAAAAAAAAAAAAAATTTTTTTTTTTTTTTTAATCATATTTTTATTAAATATGATAAAATCGTAAGTCTGAGTTGCCGTAGGTCGCAGGTGTCGTACCTCGAGGGTTTCCTACCTGTGCAGGCTGTAATCAGGTTGTGCTGCAGAGCTGAATGACTGTTTTTGGAGAAACTGGGTCATCTTTCTGTGTACCTGCTGGGGACCGTACAGCTCTCCACTGACGGTTCACTCTAGCCACTTACGCATTGGCCGGCCCTCCCCGGCTCTCCCATCTTCTAACCCGGGTTCGGCGTCTTCGCATTTACCTTTTCCGCCCGGGATCCACCCTTGTTCTGGAACCATCTTCACCGTGGTTCTTATCGGGCCGAGCCCGACAGAGCCAGTTTCACGTCATGTACTGCTCTCATTTGATTCGTTGTTTGCAGCAGGGGCGGGACTCATTCAAACAACCTCAGCGCGAGGGTTGAATTTCATTCAAATTTAACTACAGAAACGAGAAACCCCTAAAACAATTGTTAGCTGAATTAGTGTTTCTGAGTTAAATTTTTGTTAATAACTGATCACAAATCAGCTTATGTTACAACGTAAATAACACGAAGCGCACACCCATTTCCGCCTTTCAGCGCGACCTGAATGTCATTAAACAATAACTAATATTGTCTAACTGTTGCGCGCAGCCAGGGTTTTAAAATATAACGAATAATCTCTAACTTTTACGTGCAGCTAAAATGTCAAGAGGAGTGATTCCTATATGGGGAAGTTGGACACCTGAAAATCCAGTCCGGAGTATAGCTCAAAGCGTAGAGCACTGCTCTTTTGACCGGGAGAAGTGGGTTCGCTTCCCGCCTGGGACAAAGTCATTTTACTTTTTTTTTCTTTATTCACATTTTCTTTTAAATAAAAAGGAGTTTGTTTGGTTAACAAACTCCTTTTTATTTACTCCAATAAAAAAATAAAAAAATAAAAACTTTGTCCCAGGCGGGAAGCGAACCCACTTCTCCCGGTCAAAAGAGCAGTGCTCTACGCTTTGAGCTATACTCCGGACTGGATTTTCAGGTGTCCAACTTCCCCATATAGGAATCACTCCTCTTGACATTTTAGCTGCACGTAAAAGTTAGAGATTATTCGTTATATTTTAAAACCCTGGCTGCGCGCAACAGTTAGACAATATTAGTTATATTTTAATGACATTCAAGTCGCGCTGAAAGGCGGAAATGGGTGTGCGCTTCGTGTTATTTACGTTGTAACATAAGCTGATTTGTGATCAGTTATTAACAAAAATTAAACGCAGAAACACTAATATATATATATCCAGCTAACAATTTTTTTTTGCCGAGTCTCCTCTCTTAAAACACGAACACTCCACCCACGTGAAGAGAGCACCCCACCCACTTCCAGAGAACTGCCCACCCACTTCCAGAGAACTGCCCACCCACTTCAAGGCGGCTCTGCGGCAAATGCGTAATGAACGCGGGTGGCCCAGAGCCACCCAGGGGCGGCCCGGGGCATTGAGGGCTGGCCAATGCGTAAACGGCTTTTGTCACGGGGAGATGACGGCCCCTGATGGAAACCTGGCTTCAGAGAAACTGAGCCAGCAGTGTCTGAGGTCGGGGGGAAGCAGCGTCACAAAAGTGAAGCTGGAGCAGGAACTGTCAGGCCTGGCCTGTTTGGTGAAATCAATAAAACATAAATTACAACACTGATAAGCCTCATTAAAAAGTGCTGCTCAAGCACATTTATTTTTAAACTTTAACATCAAGCAGGATCTAGCCAAGTGTTAGCACAAATGTACAGAGGAGTCATTAACAAACACCAGCAAGAAGTTTTTACAGTTTTTATTTCACCTGCAGCTTGAGTTGTGTTGTTTCTCTTCATTTTGGTTCATGGTGCCAGCTGCTGCAGGCTCATTTAGGATTTAACTTTTTACACCTCGTGTACCAACCAGACGGTGCTTATTAAACCTTCTCATGCTAACGAGCCCCTTCTCAAGCCAAATCTGTGGAACTTCAAAAGTGAACGCAAATGTAATCGTGAATGTAGGTCAAGAAAACTACAAATCATACCACACAAGGCAGGTATGTTGTGTGGAGAGAGAGGCAGCAACATAATGCACATGACCTAAAGTGCAGTTTTCCAAGGCGTGCACGTGAAATAAGCTCATTTTCAAACTGGGCTCATAACCTGTGGCTGTACTGCTCATTTGGTGGCAAACATTCAGAATATGGTGAGACTGTCACAAGACATTTACTTATTTTCACTCTGTTTAGAATCCAGTATCCATTGAGGTACTGGTTTTACTGGGGTCTAATGTTTCAACATGTTAAACTTTTTTAATTTTATACTGTCAGCGGTGAGTTCAGACACAGTTCACTGGTTTTTCTCAGTCTTTTACCAGTTGCTGATATTCCAACAAGGTTTCTCTTATTTACTTAGTCAAAGTCAAAAGTCAAAGTCAACTTTATTGTCAGAACTGCAATATGTACAGGACATTCACAGGATTGAAATTGCGTTAGGGCACTATACTTACTACAGTATAGGGCGGCCGTGGCTTAGTGGTAATGGTAGTCGTCCCCCGATCGGAAGGTTGGAGGTTGGAATCCCGGTTCCCCACACCATGTGTCGTTGTGTCCTTGGGCAAGACACTTAAACCAGAGTTGCTCCCGGTAGGACTGGAAAGCACCTTGCATGGTAGTCTGCCGCTACCGGTGTATGAATGTGTGTAGCACTTTGAGATTTTCACTAATGAAAAGTGCGTTATAAATTGAATTCATTATTATTATCATCCATCCATCCATCCATTTTCTTCCGCTTATCCGGGGTCGGGTCGCGGGGGTAGCAGCCTAAGTAGGGAGGCCCAGACTTCCCTCTCCCCAGCCACTTGGAGCAGCTCCTCTGGGGGAATCCCAAGGCGTTCCCAGGCCAGCCGAGAAACATAGTCCCTCCAGCGTGTCCTGGGTCTTCCTCTGGGTCTCCTCCCGGTGGGACATGCCCGGAACACCTCACCAGGGAGGCGTCCAGGAGGCATCCTAACCAGATGCCCGAGCCACCTCAACTGGCTCCTCTCGATGTGGAGAAGCAGCGGCTCTACTCCGAGTCCCTCCCGGATGACTGAGCTTCTCACCCTATCTCTAAGGGAGAGTCCAGACACCCTGCGGAGAAAACTCATTTCAGCCGCTTGTATCCGAGATCTCGTTCTTTCGGTCACAACCCAAAGCTCATGACCATAGATGAGGGTGGGAACGTAGATCGATCGGTAAATTGAGAGCTTTGCCTTTTGACTCAGCTCTCTCTTCACCACGACAGACCGGTACAGCGCCCGCTTCACTGCGGATGCTGCACCTATCCGCCTATCGATCTCACGCTCCAGTTTTCCCTCATTCGTGAACAAGACCCCGAGATACTTAAACTCCTCCACTTGGGGCAGGACCTCCTCCCCGACCCGGAGAGGGCATGCTACCCTTTTCCGGCTCAAGACCATGGCCTCGGATTTGGAGGAACTGATCCTCATCCCGGCCGCATCACACTCGGCTGCAAACCGCTCCAGTGAAAGCTGTAGATCACGACCTGATGAAGCCAATAGGACCACATCATCTGCAAAAAACAGAGAAGCGATTCCAAGGCCACCAAAACGGATCCTCTCAACACCTTGGCTGCGCCTAGAAATTCTGTCCATAAAAGTTATGAACAGAATCGGTGACAAAGGGCAACCTTGGCGGAGTCCAACTCTCACCGGAAACGAGCCCGACTTACTGCCAGCAATACATAGTTCCCAGACACGCCCCCAGTATTGAGCAATACCGGCTTCCGCACCACATCTAAAGGCGGAAAAGTCGAGCAAGATGGCGACCTAGCAGACACGAACAACCAGAGCAAATTATGCGGACAAAAACATGCGCTACCACAGCTTCACCAAGGAACAAGAGCAAAATGGCAGTGGTCGGAGTTAAATGAGTTTGAGAAAGAAATCATGGCAGACGAATCGGACAACTAGTCACAACTAGTCACAAAGTAGTTACTCTGATATCATTAATTATTTAAGTACTACGAGGAGCGCACACCGGCTTCACAGCGCAGAGCTTCACAGCTTTAAATCCAAAAAAGATGTGTAAACTGTCTCAATCATATCTAACCAGCTAAATAAAGGTTTAACTAAAATAACACACAGCCAGCACAAACAGTCCAAGCTGAACACGGACCAGAACCAGCACTTTGAGTGTTACCGTGTTGGAAGTTAGCATGTTGTTAGCCACTCGAGCGGAGGGTCCGTCGAGCTCAGGTCGCACGGCGTGGATCCGTCGCGGCCGCGGGGGCACGTCCCATGGGACCGACGCGTCGCCCGCACGACTTGGCTCCCGTCCTCCTTCTCCCACTGGGACGGTCTCCCCGCCGGTCCCGGTGGACCGTGCGAGACCGTGAGGAGGCCGTTGTCGCGTTAGCGAGATGCTAAGCTAACCACATCAAGATGGTGTTGCTAAATGAAAAAAAAACAAAAAAAAAACAGCTCTAACACACAGACAGTTGTACTCTAACATTGCTCTGACATAGTTTCACAAAATGATTTATGTAGAATATTTTGTTTACCGGCCAAAAGCACGACGTCTTCCAGAGCAGATCCGAGCCAGACTCAGAGAGAGGAGGGGCTGCTGTGAGTTTCTCCGATGAGATAAATCCTTCACGTTTACTTTTTTTTTGGATTAAGTGAAACCTGCGCGTTGCCCAAACGTCTACCCGACTGGAACACCCACTGGCCCAACACGAAGTAACCATTGCAATTAATTAGAAATTAACAAAAAAAACAACGTGAAAAATGGACATCTATTAGAATGCGCTCCAACTGACAGGACAATCCACAGATTGACGTCACATGGGAACTATGTATGCGGACCATGCTCTGACACCGGTCGTACAGGGACCTAACAGCCCATATCAAAGGGCCTGGTACCCCATACTCCCGGAGTACCCCCCACAGAACCCCCCGAGGGACGCGGTCGAATGCCTTCTCCAAGTCTACAAAGCACATGTAAACTGGTTGGGCAAACTCCCACGCACCCTCCAGGACCCTGCTGAGGGTGTAGAGCTGGTCCAGTGTTCCACGACCAGCACGAAAACCACACTGCTCCTCCTGAATCCGAGGTTCGACTATCCGACGGACCCTCCTCTCCAGAACCCCTGAATAGACCTTACCAGGGAGGCTTAAGAGTGTGATCCCCCTATAGTTGGAACACACCCTACGGTCCCCCTTTTTGAATAGGGGAACCACCACCCCAGTCTGCCAATCCAAGGGAACTGCCCCCGATGTCCACGCGATATTGCAGAGTCGCGTAAGCCAACACAACCCCACAACATCCAGAGCCCTAAGGAACTCAGGACGAATCTCATCCACCCCCGGAGCCCTGCCACCGCGGAGCTTTTTAACCACCTCGGCGACCTCAGCACCAGAGATTGGAGAGCCCGACCCAAAGTCCCCAGGCTCCGCTTCCTCAGTGGAAGACGTGCCAGTAGGATTGAGGAGGTCTTCGAAGTATTCCGCCCACCGACTCACAACATCCCGAGTTGAGGTCAACAGCACGCCATCCCCACCATAAATGGTGTTGGTCGCGTACCGCTTTCCCCCCCTGAGACGCCGGATGGTGGACCAGAATCGCCTCGAAGCCGTACGGAAGTCATTCTCCATGGCCTCTCCGAACTCCTCCCACGCCCGAGTTTTTGCCTCAGCAACCACCCGAGCCGCATGCCGCTTGGACTGCCGGTACCTATCTGCTGCTTCCGGGGTCCCACAGGCCAAAAAGGCCCAATAGGACTCCTTCTTCAGCTTGACAGCATCCCTCACCGCTGGTGTCCACCACCGGGTTCGAGGTTCGCTCATTATTATTATTATTTCTGTTTTTCTTTTTCTTCAGGATTTTGTTGACGCACTAAGTGACTCAAAACTGATGGTACTGTTGTCCTGAACTCATTGTAGGGCGTACACTCTACGTGCTCATGCATACATTAATCCTATAATGCCTCATCCTCACCTAAAGCATATCGCGCTTCCAAAAATCTCCAAACGCACTGTACTGGCTGCTTGTCAACAGATGACTGTCCTCATCTAACGCGTCTGCAGTGGGAGGAGGAGCGTGTTGGTCCTCTTCCGCTCCGGTGTTTGTTTATTTCCGGTCTCAGAAAAATGGCGGACGCAATACGAAGAATTGCCTTGTACTTAATCTACAAAGCAGCAACACGCAGACGCCGTGCACAACGACGATTCTGGATTCACCCCACATTAGAGAGGCGTCATGGATTCGGTGAATTTCACCATCTGATCCAGGAGCTGCGCGCAGACGAGGAGCGCTTTCAGCGGTACTTCCGTGTCACCCGCCCCCAGTTTGACGACCTGCTGTAAGTTTCTCCTCCATGTTTACCGCGGGATTTTTTTCATCTGTTAAACGTTTCGCGCGGTGCCCACCTAATTCCGTCCCGTCGTCGTTGCGTGATCACATGGCAGAGTCTCTCCTGATTGGTCCTGATTGTTTGCTGCTGAGCAGCGAGCTGAATCTAGCTGTGGAAGCACGGAATGCCGTGCTTCCACAGCTGTGCTGCCGAGCAGCACAGTCGCTGCTCGGATGCGACGCGGGAGTAGGAAACAGCTGCTGCTCACTTTCGCGCTGCTTGTATGCTGTAGATGCGCCGCGACACGACCCGCTGCTCCAAGATTCGCGTCCCCATAGACTTCAATGTAAAGTGGCTGCTTTGGCTGCGCGAGATGCGTGCGGTGGGGATCCAGCATAAGCTAGGCCTAGCCTCCACTAGGATCAGGCTCCATCGGGCCTTGTCACCACCAGGCCCACCAGGCCCAGGCTTTAGCAGGCTCCAGCTCTGCCAGGCTCATCTAATTCCAAGCCCAGCCACCACAAGGCCCTGTCTGCCCCAGGTTCCATCTGGCCTTGATCTGGCCTTGGTTTCATCGGGCCTAGGCTCCACCAGGCCTCACCAGGCACATGCTACCTTGTGTAGGATATACAAGGCCCAGACTGGCTAGTCAAAGTGACTGGTAGGACTTTCTCGTTTAACTTTACTGGTAGGAATTTTACTTGTGATGATGTGGCTTATTTTGGCTGGTTTAGTGGGTACCTTTTTCTTGTAAATATGATTTAAAAAGAAACTAAGCAAGCAAACATCAAGACTATAGAATAATTGTAAAAGAATGGGACCTAAGAAGATTCATGCATCGGAGGATCTTGATGACATTAAGAAATCCTTGGACTTTCTTTCTGAGGAAGTGGCAGCCATACGGCTCCATCAAAAAAACATTCTGGACTTGGTAAAAGAAGTGAAGTCGTTGAGACTTCTTAATGAGGAAAAGGACAAAAGGATTGCGGTCTTGGAGAACCGAGTAGCTGATTTGGAGCAAAACAATAGGATAAATGATGTGATCATCACTGGATTTAAAGTCAAGCCCTGTTCGTATGCAAAGGCAGCGGCTGCACCCAGTCCTGTTGGTGAACCATCAGTTGAAATGTTTGATGTCATAGAGAAACAAGTGGCTTCTTTTCTCCGGACCAAGGGAATAAAAATGGATTGTGACACTGTGGAAGCATGCCATCAGCTTCCAAGAAGGGAGAAAGAAGATAAACCTGCCATTATCATGAGATTCACAAATAGGAAATACAAGTTTGCCTTGTTAAAACAAGGCAGATTGTTGAAAGGATCCGATGTATATATTAATGAACATTTGACCAAGAAGAATGCTGATATTGCCAGAAAGGCCCGGTTTCTAAGAAAGCAGAAAAAGATCCAGTCAACATGGACAACAAATTGTAAGGTCTTTATTAAATTAAATGGAGCTCCGGAAGAGGCAAAGATTCTGGCTGTGCGGGACATCGCTGAACTGGATAAATACAACTGAATGCGTTGATTGAAGATTGGGAAATCAGGTGATTGCAAATGACACTCACTTTCCATGTCTCAGTTATATAATACGTTGGCTTCATCAACTATGGACAAAACAGAAACACCTCTAAAGAGCAATGTTGATGGTCTGGAACTGAGAACATTTGACTACACCGAATATAAAAGCCAAGACAAGGAAAATGACTTGGATCCTGAAAATAACTTTTTCTATAACATTATGAACAACTGTCGCTACTACTCTACTCATCAATATAATTTGACAGTTAAAGCAGACAACAAATTTTCCACAATACATTTTAATAGTAGAAGCTTATATGCAAATTTTTGCCACATCAAAGATTTTTTAAGCCAGTTCAATCAACCTTTCAGTGTCATAACTATCTCTGAAACCTAGCTTAATTCTGAGAAGAGAGCTGATTTTGAACTACCTGTAGATGGTTATGAATTTAATTATATTAATAGAGAGGGAAAAAGTGGTGGAGGAGTAGCTGTATATGTGGATAGCAGTCTTAGATATAGTATAAATGAAAACATGTCTAATGTGGTTAAGGATCACTTTGAATGCATAACAGTTGAAATATATATGAAAAAAAATAAAAATGTAATTGTAAGCTGTATATACAGTATAGGACTCCTGGTTCTAATGTGGACCTATTTACAGAATGGTTTGAGAAAACCTATGAAAATATGACAACAAAGGACTATTTTATCTGTGGGGACTTCAATATTGATCTGCTGAATGTAAACAATCACAAATCGACCGAAGACTTTATTAATACTACATGCAGTCTGAGCCTTTTCCCTCAAATTACAAGACCTACCAGAATCACATCTGGCAGTGCAACATTAATAGATAATATTTTTACAAATGTGATACATAATAATACAATAAGTGGATTATTAGTTAATTATATAAGTGATAATTTACCTGTTTTTGTTGTTTGTGACAACTGCCACAGGAAAGAAAAGTGCAAGAATAATCTAAGAGATAATTCATCATTTCAATAAATATTTTGTTAGTGTGGGGCCTAAATTGGCTGATGAAATCCCGCAAGCCACAGTAAATGAAACACTAAATGACAATTTAATTAGTAGAACTCCAGATTCCATGTTTATCTCAGCAGTGGAAGGTAAAGAAATTATAGACATAGTTAATAAATGTAAAAATAAAAGGTCAACTGACTGTGATGGCATTGATATAATAATAATAAAGAAGGTGATTGAGGAAATTATTCAGCCACTAACATATATTTGTAATCTGTCAATTCAAACAGGTATATTTCCACAAAAAATGAAAATTGCAAAAGTCATCCCAATATATAAATCTGGAAATAGACATCATTTCACAAATTACAGACCTGTATCATTACTTCCACAGTTCTCCAAAATTTTGGAAAAGATATTCGTTACTAGATTGGATAGATTTGTTAATAAATACAAACTACTCTCAGAGAATCAGTATGGATTTAGGTCACAGAGATCTACAGCGATGGCAGTTATTCAATTAATAGAAGAAGTGACCAATGCACTAGATAAAAAGAAACCTGCTGTTGGGGTATTTATCGACCTAAAAAAACCATTTGATACAATTGATCATGAAATACTAATTAAGAAACTAGAGCGTTATGGTTTGAGAGGAGTAGTTTTGTACTGGTTGAAAAATTATCTTAGTAACAGGCAACAATTTGTGCAAATAGGTGATTTCCAGTCCTCGTGCTTGGACATTGTTTGTGGTGTTCCACAGGGTTCAGTTTTGGGGCCAAAGTTGTTTAGTTTATACATAATTGACATATGTAAGGTCTCTAAATTGTTTACTTTTGTTTTATTTGCATATGACACAAATATTTTTTGTACAGGTGAAAATTTACAGCAGCTTTTGATAGACATTAATTTAGAGTTATGTAAATTGAAAAAGTGGTTTGATATTAATAAATTATCTCTAAATTTAGATAAAACCAAGTTTATGTTATTCGGGAATTGTAACGGGCATAGTGAGTCACAAATAAAAATTGATAATGTGATATTGGAGAAAGTGACGGAAATTCGGTTTTTGGGAGTATTGATTCATAATAAGATCTGTTGGAAACCTCATATTAAATATGTTCAATCTAAAATAGCAAGAAGTGTAGCTGTTCTCTCTAATGCTAGAACATTTTTTAATTATTCTGCTCTTCATATTATTTACTGTTCACTTATTTTGCCATATCTAAGTTACTGTGTGGAAGTTTGGGGCAACACTTACAAAACCTCGCTTCAACCATTATGCACATTACAGAAAAGAGCCATTCGATTTGATTTGATGTTTATTCATTCATTTTAAAAGAACAATACCAGACAATTTCATCAGATACAAGAATACAAGTAGGATAAAATGAAGGGAGCAGAAAGAAGATGAAATCTTATTATATCGATTAGTTCATAAGGTTGATTTTTATTGTCATACTAACAATTTATTTATAGATTCTAATTTTATTAAATTCCAAGATTTGATAGAGTTTCAAACTGCACAATTTATGTATAAAGTTAGAAACAAACTATTACCAGAAAATATACAAAATTTATTTACTGACAAAGTCGGGAGATATGACTACTGTATAGAGAAAACCTGAATTTCAGAACTTTGAAGGTGAGAACAACAATGAAAAGAATGTGCATTTCGGTCATTGGAGTGAGGATTTGGAATAAACTCACCAAAGAGTTGAAGCAAAGTCCAAGCATGAGGTATTTTAAGAAAAGACTAAAAATGTTTATTATTCAAAAGTATAAGGATGATCAAGGGTGAGAAATTGGATGGTACTGATAGAACTGAAGATGATTTGGACAATTGTGTGCTGAACTGTGTATAGGTGTGTGTAAATATATGTGGATGTGTAAATAAGGAAATGTTATCTATGTATTTATGCTTTAGATGTGTATGTATATCTACGTGAGTATGTATATGTAGATACTTTCATCTAGTCCAGAAAATACTGTTAGTTATTTTATTTTTTTATTATTATTAAAATTAATATTACTTCTTTTTTCTGGAAGGGATACAGGCAACAGGAAGACTATTTATCCTATGAATTATTGAATGGAGAAGGGGTATGATAATATAAGTTAAACCTCATCATACTCCTTTTCAGACTCACAGTCACCATTAGAGGAAAGGAAAAGAAAAAAATGTATATTAGCATATAAAAATTGGGTATGTTTATTTGATATTTAAGATTGTATGTATACTTGGAAACATGAAAGTCTTCAGTGTTATGTTTTGTGGTGAAATGTCTGTCTGAAATAAAATGTATCATCATTATCATCATCATCATTTAAAACTTTAAAACTCAGGCAAACATCCATAAAAATCTGATAGCTATCAAACTCCAGAATGTTGTACTGTACTTACTTATGATGTTACAATAATGATAAAAGCTGTTTGTCAAACAATTTCAGTGTTTTCTTTAAAAAAA
>JBBPBX010087709.1:0-14645 GCA_038048925.1 Garcialebias charrua
CCCCATATGAGATCGACCCAACGTTGGTTTGCCCGCCTGCACATAGATCCTGTGCGCCAGATGAGGTGAATTATCTCAGTTCCCCACTCCGTGGGAGCCAATCTAAGTCACTGAGGATACCCCTCACTCTGTCTGAAGGAGTTCCAATCGACAGACCCACATCACATGTCCCTATGTTCACGGACGCTTCTTGACGGGTTGGGGGAGGGGTACCAGTCTGTCTTAAGGCCTAGGCAGAGCTCTGCGTATGAACTGTACGCCGCTCTACGCACGTGTTCTGTGTGCACGCGTTCACAGGCACAGCTCTGCGTTCGTTCTCGCGTTTTCGCTCCAAATTCTTTTCGTAATTTGAGCAGCTGCGCGTAGAGCGTTTACCTACGGGACAAACTGAGGTCGCTGATTGGTCATTTGCTGACACGCCTACTGAATTGATTGACAAAAAAAATTGATTGGGGAAAAAAGAAAAAGGCACAAGCTGTCAGGCTGCAGCCGTTGCGGTGTTCTTAAAAACTTTATATGTTAATAAAAAGTTCAAAAAAATAAAAATAAAAACAGGGAGCGCTGGTCCTGCAGCCCACAGCCCATCAGGAAATGTTTAGAACCTCCCGCAACCACGTAGGACTCTAGTTTAATTCGCTCGTGACAAATTCATTAATTTCTCATCATTTCAGTCATGGAGCAACGGAGGAGGAAGCGATGCGATCACTTGACTTTTGTAAAAAAAACAAAAGAAAAGCCCAGATCAGGGATAAAGAAGGGGAATTTAATACATTTGTGTCTCATACAAAACAGTCCGGTGCCGGGCAGTTTATTGTGAGACAACGTGCTTCGCGAACGCGGTCGTAAAATTTGAGCTTTGCGCGTTCGTGCCCTGCGGGGCTACGCTTGTGCCTCTGCGTACGTATGGCAAACAGCGGCGTACTGCCTTACGCAGAGCTCTGCCGGGGCCTTTAGACTGTAGGTGCGCGGTGGCCAGATCACACATTATCACATAAATGTGTTAGAACTGCTCACTGTTCTCTAAGTTGTTCAATATTTTGCACCTTTGCTGCAAAATCGACATGTACTGATACACACTGACCACAAGGTGGCAGCATAGTACATCAACCACGAGGACGGTGTTCGTTCAGCTTAGCTGCTACATGTGGCAAGGTAGCTTCTGCTCTGGGCTCACCGACACCTGCTCTCATTGAGAGCGATGTGCATGTTTTCAGTGTTCTAAACAGAGGGGAGGATATAATGTCGAGAGGCGTCCACGTCACGGAGACTGGTCCCTCCACCCCGAATTGGTCGCTCAGATCTGGACCAGATTCGACCGCACGGCGGTGGATCTGTTTTGAGGGGCGATCATGCACTATCCGGAGATAGGTCTGCCCCTTTGGGCTCGGATGCTGAACGGAACCGTTGGCACATTTGGGCCTCCCTCCAGCTGTTGTCCAGACTATCCAAGATGCACGAGCTGCGTCTCCAACAACACTTTATGTGTCTAAATGGGCAGCTTTTCAGCGCTTGTGCACTAAAAAGGATGTTGATGCTACATCATGTGAGATTAGCTACATACTGTCATTTCTGCAGCTGCTGATGGACAGGAATTTAGCCTTCAGCACCAATAAGGTTTATGCTGCAGCTATTTCCTCCTGTCACGAAGGTTTTGGTGACATAACGCTTTTTAATCACCCACTGATGAAGCGTTTCTTAAAAGGCGTGCGACGGTACAGATCGGTGACACACCCCTTGCTCCTCAGTGGGACCTGACTTTAGTTTTACGCACTTTAATTAAAGCTCCATTTGAGCTTTTAAGTGAAGTGCCGATAAAGTTCCTGTCTCTTAAAACCACACTGTTGTTTGCCCTCATGTCTGCTAAGAGAGTGAGTGATTTATGTGCGCTCTCTATGGCTCCTTCATGTTTGAAAATTCAACCTGATGGAAGCTCTGCCGCTTTAATGCCCAACATGCCAAAATGCATAAACAGTTCTTTTAAATCAAGGACAATCACACTAAATGGGTTTCATCTCCCCCGCACGCGTCGGAGGCAGAGGCCACGTCTCATTTATTGTGCCCTGTTCGTGCGATCACATGCTATGTGACACGTACAGCCGGCTTATATCATTCTCAATGCCTGTTCACTACAGAGTCGGCTCGGTTGGACGCGCTTTGTCCTCTCAGCACCTCTCTCATTGGTTGTGTGAGGCTATCTCAGAGACCTACAGGGCCACTGAGGCAGAACCCCCACTAACCCTACGTGAACACTCCACGCGGGCGATTGCATCCTCCACAATGCTGCATGGTGGGATGACGGTCAGTGACATCTGTTCAGCAGCGACGTGGGCTACGCCTTGCTCTTTTATCCGTTTTTATCTGTGTGATGTATCTGCATTTTCTATGACTCACTCAGTTCTCAGAGTCCTGTCTGAGTAATTTCTGAGTCCTTCATGAAGTTTTATTCTGAGCTCACATCTGCCTGCAGGCAGGCATGATGTGTGAGTGTTCATCATCAGTCACAGTGCCATGTTTACTGCTGTTTCTGACTATTGTTTAATAAAGTTCTAATCTGTTCTGTACATAGTTTTCAGTAACAGTTATGTTCCCTCAGCTTACTGGTTCGCCCGCCAGAGTCTGTTCTACCCTCTGGCGCTGTTTCACAATCACACAATAAGCTGAGCACAACAAATAAAATACAAAATAAAAATAATAAACATATATATTTTTCATGCTGCTTCAGCAACTGGATTATGCCTGTTAGGCTGCAACGCAGGCCTACAGGCACACTTTCTCAGTCCACCAAGTGTCCTTCTCTAGTGTGCCTTGACACGTGGCATGCATATTTATGCACAGGGAAGGATGAATATTGCTGTCATTGGGGTGAGCAGGTGCTTCGTACTGGTGTTTGGACCCAGTGAGGCATGGACCATATCCTACTCTGCCCTTTATCCAATAAGCGACAACTCTAAAGGGCGTAGTTAATACGAAATAGAACGTTGGTTACGTATTGTAACCCCAGATTCTATGAGAATTAGCATAGCCTTTCAGAGTCATGGGCCTCACTGGATCCTGAATGGCTGAATGAATAGCTATTTGGTAGACGGTTGCTTCCGTGTCAGTGGAATATATAGACACGGAGCGGGCCCACACAGCAGGTGGGTGTGGACTAAAGGTTTTCAGTGGGTGCTGACGCACAAGGGGATTATCCTATAAGCGACAGCTCTAAGGCTCCTAGGCTACTAGTGTCGCGCTCCTGCCATGTGGCCCCCTGGTGGATGTTCCTTTGCCTACGGGCGTGCTTGGGGCCCTCACTATCTGGGGTTGGGCGCTTGGGCGTTTGTCGGCTCGGCCTGGTGGCTGCCTGGTGGGGCTCGTGTCCTCTGGTCCTTTCGGGTCTGGGCCTGAGGGATGGGCGTCCCCGGTGCCCGGGCCTCGGTGACCGGCCCTGGGGCTACGTCAGTGCAGCGGGCTCCGGCGGGGGCCTATGAATTTGTCGCGTTTGACCCCGGGGGGTCATTGTATGTGGTCGCTGGTGGGATTCGTCCGGTTCTTCCCCTTGGTCGGATCTGGGGAGTGGGCGAGTGGCTCGTCCTGTTCGGGTGGCCCTGGGGACTCTGGGCTCGGGGTCCTTCCTGGAGTCTTGGGCTTTGATCGCCCCTTCGTCTGCCTCGGGCTTTGGGGGGACGGATCTCTGATGCTTCACAGTCGCTACTAAATGTTCTATTGGAGGAACCTTATTCACTTATGCATGCTCACAACCACACACAAATGGATGCAGGGATGTATATGTAGATATATGCAGATATGTAGATGGGTATATGAATGAATATAAATGTATATGTATGTATACTGTATATATATTTGTAGGTATGGGTATGTATATTTATAGAAATCTACTGCAAGGTCATGAAGATTATTAGTCTTTATGCATGTATGTTTCGTTGCTGTGTTCTGTCATGTGCTTTGCAGGATTGCGGACAGAGGTTAGGTGTGTTTGCCTTGTGCACTTTTTGTGGATAATTGTTGTTTTGTTATCTTACTTTCTCTTCTCTTTCTCTCTATAAAAAAATACATATTGGAGTGAGAGGATGGCTATAAGGTGAGAAGGGAGGCCATCTATAAATGGAAAAAAAAACTCAGAATCTGGGGTTACGATACGTAACCAACGTTTCTATTTACCCCAAAATAATGTAAATATAACGTGAGTTCTGTTCTCATGTTTAAAGGGCATCAAATCAGTAATACACACAGATATGCCAATATAATCACAAATTCAGCTAAATTTGATGTATTTTATTATAAAAAATAAAAATAATAATAATGTCACATTTTTGTCATCTGTGTATGTTTCCATACAAGACGAAATTTGACTCTGCATTTAACCCAATCACCACCAGGTGGGGCAGTGGGCAGCTATAGAAAGCACGCCGGGGAGCAATTGGGATGAGATGTGCTGCTCAAACACACCACAAGTTATGCCGTGACTGGGGTTCGAACCTGGGTCCTTCGGGTCCCAAGTCGGTTCCCCTGCCACTACACCATCTATAGAGCTTTGGAGCGTGACGTCACTGGTCCACCGCGCACAGCATTGTGGGTAGTTTTTTTTGTAGTTTTTTGTCGATCCGCCATTTTTGCTGGTCGCTAGTCGCTCGTATTTTGTTCGAATCAGGTTTCAACAGTTTAGCAATGGTCCGAAATTGCTGTGTAATAGGATGCAATGTCCGTTCACACGACAGAAAAGGTAAAAAAATAGAAAACGGACTCTCGTTTTATAGTTTCCCTACCTGGAAACAACGCGAGGGGAGACGAATGGCATGGATATCAGCAGTGAGACGTCCTGATGTAACGTTCTCCAACATCACAAGATACATGCTTGTTTGTTCCAGACATTTCCATTCAGGTGAGTATTTTAAATCAGTTTACTGGAGTTGTGCCATTTTGTCAAGGTGTATCATGTTTTGGTCGAGTTCAGTGCATAGTGGGTCAACCAAGTTTAGGTCGGACATCTGTGTTATTTTAAAATAAACTGTTTAAAGTTGATTGTGTTGTCACATTGACTGTAGCATATTGTTTTTTATTATTAATTTATTTCTTTATTCATTTTATCAAAATAAATACCCAACAAAGACAAAAAAAAGAAAATATAAAATGAAAGGCAGCAGAAAGAAGAAACTATCTTATTATATCTGCCCCTTTTCCAAACAATCTATTCAAAGAATAATCTATAAGTAACAAAAAATGAGTAACTCATCTCAATTTTCAAATTTCAACATATTACACATTAAAGTACTTCATCTTTTAACAAAATGTGTCTGAATATTTACAGCAGAGAACAAGGGGAAGATGAAGGCCAGGAAGTGATGGAAAGGCAAAATCAACAAGCAGTGGAGGCAGCAGGAGATGAGCACCAACAGGTGGTGGAGGCTGCTGGAGAGGAGCATGAGCAAGTTGTGGAGTCTGCGGTGGAAACCCCACGAGAGGACATCACTGTCGCTGCAGATGGGGAGGAGGAAGATGAACCAGCAGCAAAAAGGCGACAAACAGAATGTCAGTTGTGCGAACAAAGAAGAGCAGAAATTAATCGTCTCTTACAGGAAAACAGGGAGCTCAGGTCAGAGCTGAATAAAAAACAGCTAGACAAAGAATTTCTTAGGGGTGACACAAAAAAAGTCAGGTACTATACAGGACTTCATTGCTTTGCCGTATTGTTGTCATTGTTTGAATTTGAAATGAAAAAGATCCATTTTGAAGTAAACATTTGATGTAATTAAATCTTCTTCTTCTTCTTCTTCTTCTTTCGGCTTTTCCCTTTTCAGGGGTCGCCACAGCGAGTCATCCTCCTCCACCTCACTCTGTCCTCTGCATCCTCTGTCCTCACTCCAACTACCTCCATGTCCTCTCTAACTGCATCCATATATCTCCTCTTTGGTCTCCCTCTTTGTCTTTTTCCTGGCAGCTGCATTTCTAACATCCTTCTACCAATATACCCACTGTCCCTCCTCTGGACATGTCCAAACCATCTCAGTCTGGCCTCCCTAACTTTATCTCCCAGTTGTTTAACATGTGCTGTACCTCTGATGATCTCATTCCTGATCTTATCCATCCTTGTCACTCCTAAGGAGAACCTCAGCATCTTCATTTCTGCCACTTCCAGTTCTTTCTCCTGTCTTTTTGTCAATGCCACTGTCTCCAGACCATACAATATAGCTGGTCTCACCACTGTCTTGTAAACTTTTGATGTAATTAAATATTTCCAGTAAATGTGATGAACGTGTGAGTTAATACATTTTATAGAAAACACACAAAAATGTGCAAATATAAGTCAACAGCATGTTTTACATAATTATGTCTCCCTTGAAGTACAAGCTCTGAGAAATATCTTTAGGAAGCTTCATGCTTTCTGTAGACGTCCAGCCATGTCTGTGTGGTCCACACAAGGTCACAGTGGTTTGATTATGCACCTGTGCAGAGTGGGTGATGCTTCTGCAGGTGAACTTCATCTCCTGCCTCCAGCTGCTGGATGCTGCATGTCTTGTATCTGTGAGGGAACTTTCTCCAGGCAGCAGCGATCACACTGAGTCCATCAGAAGATGCTCCAAGTTCAGGAGTTGGTGTTTATGATGAAACCACATGCTTTAACTTTAAGATTTTTTTTACTGCTAGCTGTATTTTAATGTAGGTGTTTTGATGATTCACACACCATTTTATTTCTGTGTGTAGACACACTGTTACTCAGCATGACCCACGGTGTTCTGGTGGCTCAGAGTCAGAGCAGAACCTGTGAACACAATTAAAATGGTGAATGAAAAGACAATCTATAATATACAGTATATATATGCATCTTAATACATATACTGTATATAGTGATTATAGTAATCTAATCAAGATTTGAAGTCTACATGTTATTAGACATGCTCAAGTCATTAAAAATAAGGTAATTTTCAACTTGGACCTTTGTAATTTAGTTAAAAAACATACTTTAAAAATCAAGTGTTCTCAGTTTTTAATACTCATAGCATACAGAAGGTTGTTTGATTCTGAAAGAAATGTAAATTAATAATTTATGTACAATTAAGGAGCCAAAAACAACGTACCTTCAACGTATTTACAATCTGGGGGCTTTAAAAATGTCCAAATCATCTACCCAGCTGTTCATAGATTGGACCAGCTCTCACAGTGACTTGTAATTATAAAAATTATTTGTGGTGTAAACACTGACACAGCCCAGGTCTGCTAAAATGACTGGGAATGTCAGTGGAGGCAAGTATTACTCGGGTCTTTTCTTTTTTTCTGACCAGGAAAAATGGCGGTCGAGACGGGAACGCCCCCGACACGCCCCCTCACGGTCACATGCACTCCAAAGCTCTATATGTTATATGGGGAAAATTATGCATGACAAAAGTTAACTGAATATCAAATGATGATGAATCACAGGTCTAACTGATTATTCAAATTAGTGAAACAGGCAGATATTGGACTGGTTTATTTTAAGCTGAAGTGGGTGGTTATTTCCAGTGATGGGAATAACGGAATTACAAATAAACGGCGTTACAAACGGTGTTATTTTTTTCATTAACGGGTAATCTAAGTACAGTAGTTACTATGTCTATCGTTACAACGCCGTTACCGTTACAAACACTAAATGGGTGTACGTTACTTTTGTCTTCCGCTCTGGCTCTCGTAAAGCTGCTTGTTTACTTTTCCACTTTGAGGGAGGACGGAGCAGAGGGGAGGGAGGGTGGAGGCAGCAGAGGGGAGGGAGGGGTGAAACAATAAGGATGATGCTGATTGGCTAAGATAGAGTGTCAGGCAGAGGTCAGCCAATCAGAGGATCTGTTGTTCAGTTCATACACGCAGCGCTGCAGGGAGCTTCAAAGCTGAAAAGTGAAGTCCTGCAGCAATGGCGAGTCTGGAGGGAAAGTTGGCGTTTTCAAAGTGGAAATACAGGCACTACTTTACTCTCCTTGAGGTAAAAGGCAAGAACGTGCATGTGAAGTGTACATTAATGTCCCGGAGGAGCGAAGTGTTATCTACGTCCGTTGTAATCTGATCTGATGATGAAGCATCTCACAACTCACAGGTAATTCAGATTTTCAGTACTGCTTTAAAAGTACTCCATATTGTTAAAATGGTTCTTTTGTTTTTATGAACATACTTGAAGAACCAGTTGTGTGAGGGTTTGATTTTATTTTACACTACAAAGCACTTATTTTAACTGTTTACTTTTATTTCTAAGAAAACACTTGAACAGTACAGTGTGTTGAAGGGATTTCAGTTTGGGTGTTCAAATGAGCCAGGCGTCTCTTGAAGCAAATCAGATTTATTGAAAAAGATACAGGTTAACAGATTAAGCAGACAATCAATTGATCAATATGCATACGATCGGATGATTCGTTGAACCGACCTTTTCGCTCGAAGTCGCCCAAGGAATGTCAGTTTGCTGCTCTGGTGCGCGATATCATAAAATGTTTTGAGCTCCTTATTGGTCTGAGGAGCTGCTATCAGTAGTTGCTAAGGCAACTGAGATTTATAGAGTGCCCAAGGTCTTCTTCTGGAATGACCTGATTGTGTGTGCCTCTTTGTTTGAGCATAAGTTTTAGAAGAGTTTAGATTCAAACTAGTTTCCTTCGACCTTTATGTTTCACCTGTTGCACCTTTTATGTCATGAAGTGGCACATTCTGTGTCATGAACTAAGTGTCTGTGTTTATACTAAAGATGTACCTGTTCTTTCAGCCAAATCCTGTGTCTGCTTTGCCCTTCCTCCCTGTGGGGGGGGAAGGGCAGATGTCGGCCTCAGAGTTGCTTCGAGCTGCAGGTCTGCTCAAACTGCACACCGGTAAGATTAAAGTTTGCACAGTGCATTTAAGCATCTAAGCATGATTGTATTAAAACCTTTGATTACATGAAACACATTTGTGAACCTTTGATTACATGAAATATAGTTATGTATGAATATACCTTTGTGATTACATGAAATATAGTTATGAATGGATATAAGTTTAATCATAATACGTATATAATGGTGCTTTCTTCTTCACTCCCTCTCTCGACCGATCAAAAGATCGGTCGAAACCAACAGCTGAACTCCATGTGGGCCCCCCGAAGAGGACCTCAACCCCAACACCACACCAAAACAAACAAATCACCAAATGCAAAATCAAGCTAAGGTAGTAAAACTCTCAAAATCAACTAAATCTAAACCAAAACCCCATCTGACCCCAAAACTAACCACTAAAACCAAAACAAGGTAAGGTAATCTACCACCAAACGTAACCAAATCCAAACAAACCTCATCTGACTCCAACACCAACCAGTAACTAAACACCAAAACGATAAGCAAAAGCGTAATTTATGAAATTATAAAAGGATAAATGCAAAATCACCCTCACTCCATTGTCCTCCCAGGACTCCTCCAAGAACCACTCATCACCTCTACAGGTATCTAACACACGAAATCAACCAAATCTAACGACCACTTCCATCCGACTCCACAACTAATCATCAACTCAACACCAAAACAAAAATCACAATCCACAAACCATCCCAACCGGACATTAGAGGGAAAATGTAAGCATCCCTGTAACCCCATCGTTGGAGTGCACTGCCTGACCCCTCATCAACTCCACAGGTACCTGGACGCGGCCAAATACATGTGAACCCTCTCATCCGGCAGAGATCCGCGGCTGGCCCCACTCGGACTCCAAAATCAACTCTGTAGATCAACCACCAAACACACCATTCGCATCTCACACTGACCACATTATTAATCATCAAAACACATCCAGAAACAACAAACCCATCTGAGAATCAACGTCATTAGGACAAATGCACACCACTCTATCTAAGAATAAAACCCATGCCAGTATCTATACCAGCCTAATATACGAAATCATAATACAATCATCACTGCGACGCCATCACCACCCCTTAAAACAAAAATGAAACATGAAACACACCGGAAAACAACAAGACATCATAGAATTAATGTGATTAGGCCAAAAGCAACACCTCTCCAGTCCATCACCAAACATCCCCCGCCACTACAGGTATCTATTCTCTGCCAAATACAGGTGAGTTTGTGCGGCAGGCGATGGCCTGCACCCTGCCTGCACCAGGGGAAACGCCGTCCCATAATCCTCCACCCCCCTGGAAGCAATCATCTTCGAGATCTTTGCCCATGCACAAGGTGTCACACACCCCATAAATAGGCAGAACAGAACCAGAATCGCTAGTGGCAAGGCCAAGAGCTTGACCAACACCTGAGGCCATGACCCTCTCGTGAACCAAGACAGTGCACGCCACAGCCCTGTGTGCGCCTCCTCCGTCTGATGCTCCTGAAGCTCTCTCAGATGGCGCAGGGCCACTGTCACCCTGACCTGTGGATCCGAAGCAGACTCATCAGGTATGAAGGTACAGCAGGTGTTATTATCAATCATCTCACACACTCCATTAATAGATGCCTTCAACAAATCCAACAGCAATCTATGATGTAAAGACACAACATACATGGCCCACCGCTCTGCAGAGGTGGTCCCTAACGCCTGCATCGACTCATAAATGAACATCCCAAATTGGTAATCTAAAGATTCCATGTGCAACAGGTGGTCCCCGACCTTCGATCCCGGGAAGAAGCTACGCTTCCATTCCACTGGGACCTCTGAACCCCAAGAAGACTCGAGCTGACTGACGTCAGAAGTCTTTGACTGTCCCACATAGTGAGAACCGTTACTCAAAGACACCAGGTACGACCCCTCTGTAACCGCAACAGGTGCACAGCACCCAGTCCAGTTCACTGGCAAGGTCAGGAATACTTGATGTCCACACAGCCAGGCCAAGTCCTCAACCGGATACGTTCCATTGCTGCTAGGCACACTCCTGAACTCCCTGCCCGGATGGTACACCGCTCGGCACCTCCCCTCAGGGAGTGACCCGACTACCACCTGATATGAGTCCTGATGATGGATGCGGTGCACACAGACAGGAAACTGTCCACCGGATGGCCATTCTACAAATTGAGCTAACACCATCGGGTGTGATAATGTACTCAATTTGCACCACTTAGGCTGACATTGCAGGTGCTCCATGTAGAATCCTCTGGAGCTCATCTGCAGAACACAAAATGATAACATCCGGTCAAGAGGTTTAAACTTCAAAGGCAGCTGCGATTCCGAGACAGGAAGTGGGGTACAGATGTAAGAGTCAGACCTGTGACGGCTTCTGGCCAAAAACTGCGCATACCTGTACCAAGAGTTCCTCTGAAAGACTTCAGAAAAATTCATCGATAGATGACCAGCATCCTGTACCTGCGTCCATGTCCCCTGCATGAGGACCTCTCTCTCGCTCCTCTGATGAGGTACAGGATGACAGCTTGGATGACCTGGTATCACACAGAAATATTCCAACAACAGAATAGTGGAAACTATAATCAATGACCCCACTCCTGCAGCCACCATTAGCCTCTTCTGCCCCTCAGCCATGCTTGATCTAGTTCGAAATCCACTACAGTGTCAAACCTTGAACCCTGAAATGTGATGAAACACAACAGAAACACAAATTACCCCCTTCTCAGTTAAAATGAGATGATCTGAAAAAGTAAACACACAAAAGACACTTTGGTGCAGAAAGTCCAAACACCCAAACACATGCACGGTTTATCAAAATCTTCTTCTTGTAATCTATAATTATTATATATATATATATTCTTTTTTTTTTTCTATCTTTATTATTCAGGAATCACTGGAACCGCACCTGTGAGAAAATACAGTTGTATGCTGCACGGATCGCTCTCTCATTAAAAGCTTAAACCAGAAATAAGGAATCAGTCAAAAACCCATAATATTTTATGATTTTAACACTGAAATTGAAAAATTTTAACTCCAAACCCATGAAAGTTAGACCTGGAAATTATGTGTTGTTCTGCTGAATTCTAATTTTAGATCTAAGTAAGTCTAATTGCTAAAAGTTAAAAGTTACAGTGTAGCAGCAAATTTTTGACCTAAACCAACTCTAAGATAAGAAATAGTCATTAATTTAATATTAAAAGTGAAATCCACTATCTAATCCTAAGTGTGTGATCTTAAAATGTGTGTTTTAAGATTTAAAGCATGAAATATTACTGATTTAACACTGCAAAATAGAAACACCTGTAAATTTTAAAACACTGTGTCAGTCTTTTCTGAATCGATTTGACCCTCTGCTTTCTGTTCTCCTCAGAATTTTCGTGGAAAGCTGTTTTTCTTCAGAGGCTACCACCCTTTTTCTTGGGCTGCAGATATGCTGATGATTAATGCCAGGTGGGTTGTGTTCAATACCCCGTTCCCCTGGCGTGCAAACACTGCCCCTAACCCAAAAGTGAATGGTCGACCTCCTCTTTTATGCTCCTCTTGATGTGGCCTGCCTTGTTGAGTTTTGATCATGCAACTGGCTATTCTCTCTCCTTCTCTCAGGGCAACAAGGTGGACAGACCTGGCACCAGGGGGAACTGTTTCCCTATCGTTCTGGTGTCCTTGCAAACACAAGCACAAAGATGCTCTCCAGGAAGACAGGTGTTTTCAGGAAGCTCCACCACTCGAACCTGAACACCACGTGAACAGATGACTTCCACGGCAGAGGAAGTGGAGTGAAACGATGAAAAGATGTGACCCACACCTTCCACGAACCAGACCTCAAGGATGAAGATGCAGGACAGCCCACCGCTCTTTAGCCGTTTACGCATTTGCCGGCCCTCCCCGGTCCCGCTCGTCTCTGGTTGGCCCAGAGCCAGCTCTGGCCCGCCCTCGTTGATTGCGCACTGTCCGGAGAGCAAGCCTTGAAGTGGGTGGGGTGTTCACTTGACGTGGGTGGGGTATTCACTTGACGTGGGTGGGCAGTTCTTACCGAAAAGCTCAAAAAGGATATGACGTCAGTTTGTCTGCGACCCATCAACAAAGCCGAACATGGAGGACGCGGAGCTCATGTGTGTGTTGATGCTGCTGATCGAAGTGCTTCAGTTACACACTGCAGTACTAAAAGCGATATGTGAACGTCGAGAGAGATATCGAGTTAGACAAAAAATCGCGAGGCGACGTAGAGCACAGTGGTTCCGAAGGTTCTGCATGGCTGTACAGCAACGTAAAACAGCGAGACAGCGTCGACTGGTAAGCGGTTAGCCTGCTAGCATAATTAGCTTGATGTTACATGATTTGGTTATGAAAGTAGTTGCTATTTAGTGTATCTGAATGACCACTAATGGCCCGGGACATTTGTCTAGATGTTTATCTATATTTGAACTTACTATTAAGTCATTAGTAATGTTTTTATTTTGTTGTTGTCCGATTTAGATGATGTGCTGCCTACGGGGACCGTCTGTCTGGGCCTACGAACGCAGCTCTAACTGGTGGGACAATGTGGTTCCAACATTCACCGAAAGGCAATGGATTGAAAACTTCCGTATGTCTGAGGAAAGTTTTAATTACATCTGCTCCAAATTACGACCAGCATTGGAGCGGAAAGACTCTACATTTAGGAAGTGTGTGGGATTAAAAAAAAGAGTAGGGATTGCTCTGTGGAAGCTAGCTACAGGATCAGAGTACAGGAGCATAGGGCATCTGTTTGGTGTTGGCGTAACAACAGTATGTAATTGTGTTCAAGAGTTTTGTACAGCTGTACATGATTTAATGGTACCTGAGCTTATTAAATTTCCAACTCCTGAACGCTTTAATGAGATGGCAGCCTGTTTTGAGGAGAGGTGGGGTCTCCCCCAGTGTGTGGGTGCTGTTGACGGTTCCCACATTGAAATCAAAGCACCATCTGAGTACCGCAAAGACTATTTTAACCGCAAGAGCTGCCACTCCATTCTCCTTCAGGGTGTTGTTGATGGAGACGGCCTCTTCTGGAACATCAGTTCTGGACAGCCAGGTAGTTTGCATGACTCGAGAGTGCTGAGACTGTCTTCGCTGGGGGAACTGGCAGCGCAAGGACGGCTTTTTCCACCGCACACCAGAGACATCGAGGGTGTCAGTGTCGGCTACTACATCCTCGGAGACTCTGCATACCCTTTACAGAACTGGCTAATGAAGCCTTTTTCTGACAATGGACGTTTAACACAGGAGCAGCAAACTTACAATTACAAGCTCAGTCGGGCGAGAGTAGTGGTTGAGAACGCTTTCGGACGGTTGAAAGGAAGGTGGCGTTGTTTGCTGCAGAAGAACGAGTGTGACATAGACCTTGTCAGAATTATGGTGACAACTTGCTGTGCTTTGCACAATCTGTGCGAAAGTCATCGGGCGACGTATGACGACACCTGGGATGTGGAACCCGCTGGCCCACATCGTGCTGGAGGCGCTGCAAATGGAGGTGGAGCAGGAACTGCTGTACGCAATGCCCTTGTCCAGCTGCTGCAACGTAACGTGATTTGAAATGTCCATTTTCCTATCTGTTCATTAAATGTAAACATTGTATGACAGTCTGATTTACTGTACATTAAAAGTACTCAAAATGTCAGTTGTTGTTGGTTCAATACACATAAATATTTTGAATCTATAACATACTATACACTGTCATATATATCTACAGTATATATACACTATATATACTCTATACAGTATATAAACTGAATACAGTTTATATACTGTATACAGTACATGTACAGTATACAGTATATGCACTGTATACAGTATATGCA
>JBBPBX010087710.1:0-14644 GCA_038048925.1 Garcialebias charrua
TTCTGTTAAATTATTATTTTATATATGAATGTTTCTGTTAAATTATTATTTTATATATGAATGTTTCTGTTAAATTATTATTTTATATATGAATGTTTCTGTTAAATTATTATTTTATATATGAATGTTTCTGTTAAATTATTATTTTATATATGAATGTTTCTGTTAAATTATTATTTTATATATGAATGTTTCTGTTAAATTATTATTTTATATATGAATGTTTCTGTTAAATTATTATTTTATATATGAATGTTTCTGTTAAATTATTATTTTATATATGAATGTTTCTGTTAAATTATTATTTTATATATGAATGTTTCTGTTAAATTATTATTTTATATATGAATGTTTCTGTTAAATTATTATTTTATATATGAATGTTTCTGTTAAATTATTATTTTATATATGAATGTTTCTGTTAAATTATTATTTTATATATGAATGTTTCTGTTAAATTATTATTTTATATATGAATGTTTCTGTTAAATTATTATTTTATATATGAATGTTTCTGTTAAATTATTATTTTATATATGAATGTTTCTGTTAAATTATTATTTTATATATGAATGTTTCTGTTAAATTATTATTTTATATATGAATGTTTCTGTTAAATTATTATTTTATATATGAATGTTTCTGTTAAATTATTATTTTATATATGAATGTTTCTGTTAAATTATTATTTTATATATGAATGTTTCTGTTAAATTATTATTTTATATATGAATGTTTCTGTTAAATTATTATTTTATATATGAATGTTTCTGTTAAATTATTATTTTATATATGAATGTTTCTGTTAAATTATTATTTTATATATGAATGTTTCTGTTAAATTATTATTTTATATATGAATGTTTCTGTTAAATTATTATTTTATATATGAATGTTTCTGTTAAATTATTATTTTATATATGAATGTTTCTGTTAAATTATTATTTTATATATGAATGTTTCTGTTAAATTATTATTTTATATATGAATGTTTCTGTTAAATTATTATTTTATATATGAATGTTTCTGTTAAATTATTATTTTATATATGAATGTTTCTGTTAAATTATTATTTTATATATGAATGTTTCTGTTAAATTATTATTTTATATATGAATGTTTCTGTTAAATTATTATTTTATATATGAATGTTTCTGTTAAATTATTATTTTATATATGAATGTTTCTGTTAAATTATTATTTTATATATGAATGTTTCTGTTAAATTATTATTTTATATATGAATGTTTCTGTTAAATTATTATTTTATATATGAATGTTTCTGTTAAATTATTATTTTATATGAATGTTTCTGTTAAATTATTATTTTACATATGAATGTTTCTGTTAAATTATTATTTTACATATGAATGTTTCTGTTAAATTATTATTTTACATATGAATGTTTCTGTTAAATTATTATTTTACATATGAATGTTTCTGTTAAATTATTATTTTACATATGAATGTTTCTGTTAAATTATTATTTTATATATGAATGTTTCTGTTAAATTATTATTTTATATATGAATGTTTCTGTTAAATTATTATTTTATATATGAATGTTTCTGTTAAATTATTATTTTATATATGAATGTTTCTGTTAAATTATTATTTTATATATGAATGTTTCTGTTAAATTATTATTTTATATATGAATGTTTCTGTTAAATTATTATTTTATATATGAATGTTTCTGTTAAATTATTATTTTATATATGAATGTTTCTGTTAAATTATTATTTTATATATGAATGTTTCTGTTAAATTATTATTTTATATATGAATGTTTCTGTTAAATTATTATTTTATATATGAATGTTTCTGTTAAATTATTATTTTATATATGAATGTTTCTGTTAAATTATTATTTTATATATGAATGTTTCTGTTAAATTATTATTTTATATATGAATGTTTCTGTTAAATTATTATTTTATATATGAATGTTTCTGTTAAATTATTATTTTATATATGAATGTTTCTGTTAAATTATTATTTTATATATGAATGTTTCTGTTAAATTATTATTTTATATATGAATGTTTCTGTTAAATTATTATTTTATATATGAATGTTTCTGTTAAATTATTATTTTATATATGAATGTTTCTGTTAAATTATTATTTTATATATGAATGTTTCTGTTAAATTATTATTTTATATATGAATGTTTCTGTTAAATTATTATTTTATATATGAATGTTTCTGTTAAATTATTATTTTATATATGAATGTTTCTGTTAAATTATTATTTTATATATGAATGTTTCTGTTAAATTATTATTTTATATATGAATGTTTCTGTTAAATTATTATTTTATATATGAATGTTTCTGTTAAATTATTATTTTATATATGAATGTTTCTGTTAAATTATTATTTTATATATGAATGTTTCTGTTAAATTATTATTTTATATATGAATGTTTCTGTTAATTATTTTATATATGAATGTTTCTGTTAAATTATACCATAATGACTTCAGTTTTATTTTTGATTCTGTTGAAGTTTTGAAGATGTTTCTGAACAATGTCAGAAAGTAACTGATGAATCATGTTGAACTTTAAACATGTTAGAAACACCAAGATCCAGAGTCTGTCTCACCTTGATGTTTCCTGCAGACAAACCTCCTGATCATCAGAACCAGCAGTAGAACCAGCAGTAGAACCACAGCACCCACACTTAAGAGGATCGGGATCATGAAGGGAGGAGAGGAGGGTGTAGACTTAAAGGTGGGTGTAGGTGGAGCAGCAGTGGTGGTGGGTTTCTCTGAAATAAATACAGGTAATTATTTATGAACTGTGACATCATGAAGGTTGGATTAAAGAGATCTCCTGACCTGAGACAGAGATCCAGCTGGATCCAGACTCTCCATGACCGCTGATGGTGCACCTGTAGAGACCTTCATCAGACCTGCTCACATGCTGCAGGGTCATGTGACCTGCAGGCCCAGTCCTCATGAAGGAGCCATCTTTATAGAAATCAGCTGGGAGGTTGGAGGGTTGGTCCTTTGATTGACAGCTCAGAGTGACATCATGTCCCTCAATCACAGGGAGGACAGGACTCTGCAGGATCACTGATCCACCTGGACACAGAGACCAAGTCCAGCAGTTCATCCATTTCCACTTCATCAACATGAAGTCCACAATGAGATCTTACCAGAGACAGTCAGGTTGATGCTGGTACTGGCTGCTCCAGAGCTGGACTCACACCAGTACACACCACTGTCCTCAAGCATCAAGTAGTTGAAGCTACAAGGAGAATTAGCTGTTTTACTCAATTCATGTCGACACACAGTTCTGGATTCTGTGGTGGTGTTCCTCCTCAGAGTCCACCCAGCAGAGCTGTGGTCCTCCTCACAGCTCAGAGACACAGAGTCTCTCAGAAAGAACTGGGACCTGTTGGGACTCACAGTCAGACGAGCTGAGAGACATGAAATAAAAACTAATATTAGATTTTTTTTTTATGACTGTAAGGTTAAAAAGAAAAAAGACAGACAGACAGACAGATGATTATCCGACTTTCGGTCGTTTTATGAATCTTCGTACTCCACCCCTTCCTGTCTTTCACCAATTCTTTCAATTCCACACTTGGCACATTCATTGTTGTGATTGTGTTGAGCCATCTTGTTCCTTGTCTTCTTTTTCCACTGACCTTTCCCAGCATCACTGACGTTTCTAAAGAATCAGCGCGCATCACGTGGCCAAAATATGAGAGCTAGATAGATAGATCACCTCTTTTATAATACTAAGTGACTCAAATTGAAATTACTAGTTAAAAAAAAACTTATTAAATAAATAAATGCCACAATAATTGCACAGTAATGAAACCAATAGAAATTTCCAATTGTAAATAATATATGTTTTTAAAACTAAATGTTTTTTTTATTCATATTTTGTAGTGTATATATTTTTCAGAGTTCACGAAGGCTGTTTTCTCACCATTGCTCTGTATAGTTTGATGAAACCTGGTCTGTATAATCCACTTTAAATGATCAATTCTTTAGGAAACCTTACCTAAATATATTTTTTTGCCCATGTGAGATTATCTCAGTGATACACATATTATTACTCCAATCTGAACTCATGTAAACTTGGAGCATTAATTTATTTTGTTACTTATTTCATAACCATATGTAGTATTAATTTAAACAACACTGACAAATGAGCAGCTCTTAAATCTCCACATTTCCTCCATCTGGACCTGGACAGTGTCTTCCTACAGGACCGAAGACTCTAACAGAGATGTATGTGTTGTCCTGCAGCAGTACCTCGTCCTCTGTCCACCTCATCAATGTGACTTCGTGCACGCTCCGCTGTGCCATAGTTAATGTTTACAGTCTGACTGACGGACCACGACGAGCAGTGTGCCACTCGGCTTACACGCAGTACGCATCACAGGCGGAAGAAAAAGTAGTTCCCACCAACCATATATCATTTAGACAAAATCTCAACAGTTTATTTTCCACTACCTTCCTGTTAAAGACATGCATTACCTGAAATGATTGAAGTATCAAAACTATCGATGGTTTGAGTTAAGAATCGATTCTAGAGCGCAGCCGCCTGGTATCGACAGTATCAATATTTTAATATCGATCCGCACATGGCAGCAGAGCTTCAGAGCATGTGTGAAGCTACAGCTGGATGACAGACCCGTCTTCTTATTTGAAATGGTTCAGAGTTCATTTAGCCGTGCTGTGTGTCTTTTAGAGGAACAGAAAGAGGAAGCGCAACATTAATAAAGCAGCAGTTTAACACATCGCTAAAGACACGTCTTGTTAGCCACTAAGGACCGTATCTTTAGCGATATGATAAACTGCTGCTTTATTAATGTCGCACTTCCTCTTTCTGTTCCTCTAAAAGACACACAGCACGGCTAAATGAACTCTGAACCATTTCAAATAAGAAGACGAGTCTGTCATCCAGCTGTAGCTTCAAAGTGGAGTCTCACTACAGCAGCTTCACACAGGCTGACCAATGTGAAGGAGGTGCAGCTGAATGGACTGTACCTATACAGCTCCCATCTGTCTTATCAAGACACTGAAAGCTCTTTACAACAATCTGTGTCTCATTTACACATTCATACAGCACTCCACTAGATCTGTGCAAAGAAAAATCAGTACTTTATCACATTCATACACTGATGGGACACACATCAGAGGCAATGAGGGGTTCAATGTCTTGCCCAGGGACACTTCAGAATGTGACTGCTGGTGGAATCAAACCCCCAACTCTCCCATTAAAGGAGACTGCTCTAACCTCTCAGCAGCAGCTGCCTCCAGCTGAAGAGGATTATTATTTAATGTGTAAATAGATGTTTAAAAAATAAACTATTTAATGTAATAGTTGATTTTTTAGGCATTTATTTTGTACAGTTACAGTGTTAATAAATGTGCCTGTGTGACAATTGGAACAAAACTTTGACTCAAATATATTTTTGTTATTACTATATGGAAAGAAAAATATCAAGATATATGTCGTATATCGCGAGTTTTGTAAAAAATATCAAGATATTAATTTTGGTCCATATCGCCCAACCCTAGTTCCAGTCCAGAAAAACTCATCTGAAAGACTACAGACATTCACTGTTCAGACCCGTCAAAGTCATCACTGATTATTTTCTGGATGCCTTGCAGAGCTTGTTTAGATGAAACTGCAGAATCCTGTGTTATTTAATCTGTTCTTATCATCCCTCCATTTTCTTTATCTACTTTTAGGTTCAGGGTCACTGGGAGCCGCTGGTTAACTGCAGTGATTGTTGGGTGGGGAGAGGGTACAACCTGGACATGTCATCATAGTGTTTATTTAATATAATGAAAATGTATCTAAAATTCCTTCTGTTTTAAACTCTGCTCTTAAAAATATGTGTCCAGTTCTGCACACGAACGCAAAAAAAAAAAAAATCTCTTTTTTTCCGTCTCTGCCCAACTTATTGGGTCCTAATTTTTCAACATGTTAACATTTACTTTAAAGTGACACACCATCATGTACTTTAAACCTTGTTCCAGCCTTCTTCTGTCTCCTCCAGTGTTTCACAGACAATAAAAGTACAACAACAGGTTGTGTACTTACACAGCAGACGGTGAAGAGATGTTTTTGTCATCGCAGCTCTCAGTGATGTGACTAGTTTGCTGTTTTGGTGGGGCCATTAGAAAAGCCCGCCCTCTTCCTTTACAGATGTATCTGTGTTCTTCTGTTTATACAGACATAGGTCCATTTGTCATTGTTCCAACATAGAAGCTATAAATCTATCCCAGAAACATGACCACAAACACACTATACCATACCAGCTTTATTTATAGAGCACTTTAAACACCTACAGGACCAAAGTGCTGTACACACAACAAAACAATCACAATCAGGTAATAAAATGATTAAAATAAATAAGAGTCACATAATAAAAGTTGAGGAATCATACAATCAGATAAAACAAGCAACTAAAATGATTAAAAGTCAACATCTCAGATGGTGTCATAGAGAAGAGATGGTTTTAAGAAGAGATTTAAAAACAGACAGGGAAGAGTCTGATGTTCATTGAAGGTTGTTCCACAGTTTAGGAGCTGCCACAGCAAAAGCACGGTCTCCTCTGAGCTTGTGTTTTGTCTTTGGGACACTCAGGAGCAGCTGATCACATGACCTGAGGGATCGAGAGGGTGTGTATGGCTGCAGCAACTCGGACAGATAGGGCGGGGCAAGACCATTTTGCGCTTTAAAAGCAAATAAAAGAACTTTAAAATGAATCCTGGAATGTACGGGCAGCCAGTGCAGGGAGGTTAAAACAGGAGTAATGTGGTCAAACTTTCGTGTGCCAGTTAAAAGTCGTGCAGCGGCGTTCTGTACCCTCTGAAGCTGAGAGATACATGAATCACTGATTCCTATATAGAGTGCATTACAGTAGTCCAGCCGTGTGGTGACAAAGGCGTGAACTACTGTTTCAAAATGCTGCTGAGAAAGAATCAGCTTCACCGTAGCTGCCTCAGGTGGAAAAAACTAGTTTTAACAACTGCTTGTAGGGATTCTGGGTCTGGTCCTTCATGTTGTCTCTCCCTCATGTTTACCAGTCCCTGCTCAGCATTCCTCCTCCTGTCACCCTACACTGTCTCACCTGTGTGTAATCCTAATCACCGCAGGTGTCTTCATTTCTCCTCGTCAGTGTTAGTATATATTCAGCCCCTTGGTGTCTGGTCTTTGTGTCCGGATTGTCCTTGTCCTGTCAAGGCTTCATGACTGCTACTCCCTCTGTGTCTCCTCCGTATTGAGTAAGTTTCTGCACTGCCAGCTGTTCATTTTGTTACTTTTGTAAATAAATAAGTTTACTTACTTGTACCGGAGCTTCCTCGTTTCTCCTGCACATGGGTTCACAACGCAGAGACGCCATCATGACACCCCCTGGTTTACTCCTGAACTTCGGACCATCAAAGCCAAATGTCGTCAACTTGAACGACTATAAAAAATCTGGTCTTTCCATCCACAGGGACATGTACGTCTCCCATACATTCCACTACAAGAACTTGATCTCTCAAACTAAACATGCTTATTACTCTGGCCTCATTTCCTCCAACAAAGGTAACACAAAGATCCTATTTTCATTGCTCAATAATATTTTTCATCCTCCGGACTCTCTTCCCTCTCACTTCTACTCAGACAACACATGTAATTCTCTCATGTTCTTTTTTTAACGATAAAATCGGTAAAATTCATCAGCAACTTTGTCCTGTTTCTCCTCTTTCTCCCTCCTCTGAACCTTTCCCGCCCAGTCAGCTCTTTTCTGTCTTTCAGCTTCCTCCTGCCTCTGAAATAGCCAAACTTATTCATAAATCCAAGTCCTCTACGTGCTCACTGGATCCTCTACCTACAGCCCTTGTTAAATCTTGCATTGCATCACTTCTTCCATTCATTTCTGCTACTATCCACTCTTCTCTCTCTTCTGGAACTGTCCCAGTTATTTTCTAAACTGCAGTTTCTCCAATCGTAAAAAAACCTGGATTGGATCCTAATACCTTCAATAATCTCCGTCCTATTTCCAACCTTCCATTCATCTCTAAAATTCTGGAAAAAACAGTCGCCTCTCAACTCCACCTCCATTTAACAGATAACAGTCTGTACGAACAGTTTCAGTCTGGTTTCCGCCCCGGTCATAGCACAGAATCTGCTCTCCTCAGAATCACCAACTCCCTTCTCATGGCGGCTGATTCTGGTTTACTTTCCCTCCTAATCCTCCTCGATCTCAGTGCGGCTTTTGATACCATCTCCCACAACATCCTCCTCCATAGACTTTCATCCATTGGCATCACCCACACACCCCTCGCTTGGTTTCAGTCCTATCTCTCTGGCCGCACCCAGTTCATCCAACTAAAATCATTCAGATCCCATTGCTCTCCTGTGACTTCAGGTGTGCCCCAAGGCTCTGTCCTGGGGCCTCTTCTTTTCATCATCTACCTTCTCCCCCTTGGCCATATCTTCCGTAAATTTAACATCCATTTCCATTGTTTTGCTGATGACACCCAGCTCTTTTTATCCACTGCACCTGACTCTTCACTTCCTCCCTCCTCCCTCACTTCCTGCTTAGCTGAAATTAAATCCTGGTTCACGTCTAACTTCCTGAAATTAAACAGTGATAAAACAGAAAAATAAATGGAAACAATGTTCCCTCGCCCGGACGCGGGTCACCGGGGCCCCACTCTGGAGCCAGGCCCGGAGGAGGGGCACGTTGGCGAGCGCCTGGTGGCCGGGCTTTTACCCATGGAGCTCGGCCGGGCACAGCCCGAAGAGGAGACGTGGGTCCCCCTTCCCATGGGCTCACCACCTGTGAGAGGGGCCAAAGGGGTCGGGTGCATTGTGGAATGGGTGGTGGCCGAGGGCGGGGACCCTGGCGGTCTGATCCTCGGCTACAGAAGCTGGCCATTGGGACATGGAATGTCACCTCTCTGGTGGGGAAGGAGCCTGAGCTAGTGTGTGAGGTTGAGAGGTTCCGGCTAGAAATAGTCGGACTCACCTCAACGCATGGCTCTGGCTCTGGAACCAGTTTCCTTGAGAGGGGTTGGACACTCTTCCACTCTGGAGTTGCCCCCGGTGAGAGGCGCCGAGCAGGAGTGGGCATACTGGTTGCCCCCCATCTCGGTGCCTGTACGTTGGGGTTCACCCCGGTGAACGAGAGGGTAGCCTCCCTTCGCCTACGTGTGGGGGGACGGGCTCTGACTGTTGTTTGTGCCTATGCACCAAACGGCAGCGCAGATTACCCACCCTTTTTGGAGTCCTTGGAGGGGGTATTGGAGGGTGCGCCTCCTGGGGACTCCCTTGTTCTGCTGGGGGACTTCAACGCTCACGTGGGCAATGACAGTGAGACCTGGAGGGGTGTGGTTGGGAGGAACGGCCCCCCTGATCTGAACCCGAGCGGTGTTCTGTTGTTGGACTTCTGTGCTCGTCATGGATTGTCCATAACAAACACCATGTTCAGGCATAAGGGTGTCCATGTGTGCTCTTGGCACCAGGACACCTTAGGTCGCAGTTCGATGATCGACTTTGTTGTCGTCTCATCTGATCTGCGGCCGCATGTCCTGGACACTCGGGTGAAGAGAGGGGCGGAGCTGTCAACTGACCACTACCTGGTGGTGAGTTGGCTCCGATGGTGGGGGAGGATGCCGGTCAGACCTGGCAGACCCAAACGTATTGTGAGGGTCTGCTGGGAACGTCTGGCAGAGTCTCCCGTAAGACGGAGCTTTAACTCCCACCTCCGGGAGAGCTTTGAACACGTTCCGAGGGAGGCGGGGGACATTGAGCCCGAGTGGGCCATGTTCCGCGCCTCTATTGTCGAGGCAGCTTATCAGAGTTGTGGCCGCAAGGTTGTTGGTGCCTGTCGTGGTGGCAACCCTAGAACCCGGTGGTGGACACCGGCGGTGAGGGATGCTGTCAGGCTGAAAAAGGAGTCCTATTGGGCCTTTTTGGCCTGTGGGACCCCGGAAGCAGCAGATAGATACCGGCAGTCCAAGCGGCATGCGGCTCGGGTGGTTGCTGAGGCAAAAACTCGGGCGTGGGAGGAGTTCGGAGAGGCCATGGAGAATGACTTCCGTACGGCTTCGAGGCGATTCTGGTCCACCATCCGACGTCTCAGGGGGGGAAAGCGGTACGCGACCAACACCATTTATGGTGGGGATGGCGTGCTGTTGACCTCAACTCGGGATGTTGTGAGTCGGTGGGCGGAGTACTTCGAAGACCTCCTCAATCCTACTGGCACGTCTTCCACTGAGGAAGTGGAGCCTGGGGACTTTGGGTCGGGCTCTCCAATCTCTGGTGCTGAGGTCGCCGAGGTGGTTAAAAAGCTCCGCGGTGGCAAGGCTCCTGGGGTGGATGAGATTCGTCCTGAGTTCCTTAGGGCTCTGGATGTTGTGGGGTTGTGTTGGCTTACGCGACTCTGCAATATCGCGTGGACATCGGGGGCAGTTCCCTTGGATTGGCAGACTGGGGTGGTGGTTCCCCTATTCAAAAAGGGGGACCGTAGGGTGTGTTCCAACTATAGGGGGATCACACTCTTAAGCCTCCCTGGTAAGGTCTATTCAGGGGTTCTGGAGAGGAGGGTCCGTCGGATAGTCGAACCTCGGATTCAGGAGGAGCAGTGTGGTTTTCGTCCTGGTCGTGGAACACTAGACCAGCTCTACACCCTCAACAGGGTCCTGGAGGGTGCGTGGGAGTTTGCCCAACCAGTTTACATGTGCTTTGTGGACTTGGAAAAGGCATTCGACCGCGTCCCTCGGGGGCTTCTGTGGGGGGTACTCCGGGAGTATGGGGTACCGGGCCCTTTGATACGGGCTGTTGGGTCCCTGTACGACCGGTGTCAGAGCTTGGTCCGCATCGCTGGCAGTAAGTCAGGCTCGTTCCCTGTGAGAGTTGGACTCCGCCAAGGTTGCCCTTTGTCACCGATTCTGTTCATAACTTTTATGGACAGAATTTCTAGGCGCAGCCAAGGTGTTGAGAGGATCCGTTTTGGTGGCCTTAGAATCGCTTCTCTGTTTTTTGCAGATGATGTGGTCCTATTGGCTTCATCAGTTCGTGATCTACAGCTTTCGCTGGAGCGGTTTGCAGCTGAATGTGATGCAGCCGGGATGAGGATCAGTTCCTCCAAATCCGAGGCCATGGTCTTGAGCCGGAAAAGGGTAGCATGCCCTCTCCGGGTCGGGGAGGAGGTCCTGCCCCAAGTGGAGGAGTTTAAGTATCTCGGGATCTTGTTCACGAATGAGGGAAAACTGGAGCGTGAGATCGATAGGCGGATAGGTGCAGCGTCCGCAGTGAAGCGGGCGCTGTACCGGTCTGTCGTGGTGAAGAGAGAGCTGAGTCAAAAGGCAAAGCTCTCAATTTACCGATCGATCTACGTTCCCACCCTCATCTATGGTCATGAGCTCTGGGTTATGACCGAAAGAACAAGATCTCGGATACAAGCGGCTGAAATGAGTTTTCTCCGCAGGGTGTCTGGACTCTCCCTTAGAGATAGGGTGAGAAGCTCAGTCATCCGGGAGGGACTCGGAGTAGAGCCGCTGCTTCTCCACATCGAGAGGAGCCAGTTGAGGTGGCTCGGGCATCTGGTTAGGATGCCTCCTGGACGCCTCCCTGGTGAGGTGTTCCGGGCATGTCCCACCGGGAGGAGACCCAGAGGAAGACCCAGGACACGCTGGAGGGACTATGTTTCTCGGCTGGCCTGGGAACGCCTTGGGATTCCCCCAGAGGAGCTGCTCCAAGTGGCTGGGGAGAGGGAAGTCTGGGCCTCCCTACTTAGGCTACTACCCCCGCGACCCGACCCCGGATAAGCGGACGAAAATGGATGGATGGATAAAACAGAGTTTTAACTCATTGGCCCTCATGCACAAAAATGTTCGTATTCTTATCCTAACTTCCTCCTACTTTTGTTCGTACGAAGCGTTCGTACGAACATGCCACGTCAGATCCAACACAGTCTTCTATCGTCAGGAAATGTGTGTATATGAGCTGTGTAAATAATGATGAATTCCACCTGTTCTATTCACCTGCTCGTGCACGCGGGAGGTTATTTACATAATTCCCACCCCTCAAAACACCATATAAGGATATAGTTTCCTGCCACCGCGAGCAGGAAGTGTCCATTCATTCCGGCTTTTATGCGTCAGAAAACACACAAACGCGTTTGGCGAATTAAAATGGACTCGCCTTTGATCATAGTGTCAGCCCCGGATCTGAGCGCAGACCCACACAGAATACAGATGACATCAGTGAGCGCCCACAGTCAACAGGCAGTTCATATTAAAAATGACATGAAGCAACTTTCGCCTTTCTTCTCCCCTGTCTCTGCAGCAGCGCTGTGTGTGTGTGTGTGTGTGTGTGTGTGTGTGTGTGTGTGTGTGCCGACAGAGGCGCGTGGCGCGTTGCGTGGCACACCGGGTGGTCGACATGAGTGGGGGCGCGTTGCGTGGCACACCGGGTGGTCGACATGAGTGGGGGCGCGTTGCGTGGCACACCGGGTGGTCGACATGAGTGGGGGCGCGTTGCGTGGCACACCGGGTGGTCGACATGAGTGGGGGCGCGTTGCGTGGCACACCGGGTGGTCGACATGAGTGGGGGCGCGTTGCGTGGCACACCGGGTGGTCGACATGAGTGGGGCGGGGGCCGCGCGCGGGTCGCGCAAGGTGGTGGACGTGGGGGGGGGTGTTGAAGCCGCTTTAATTAAACCAATATGTGTGGTTGCATTTAATTGTTTAAACTCGAAATATTTTCTAAATAACGAAATATAAAGTTATTAGTGGAGAAAAGGCAGTCTGGATGACAGCAGACTGACGCTCCTAAAATATACGACAGGTCTGGACCACACGTAAATTCTGTTCGTATCTGAAAAAAATCCTAGGATACGAAAACATTGTTGGATGCCACAAATGATCCCAAATCACTCGCACGCATAGTATACGCACAAATCTGTGCGTACGAACGGTTTGTGCATGAGGCCCATTGGTACTAAATCCACCTTATCTAAAGTTAACAGTTTTTCCCTCAACATTGACAACTCCTTGGTTTCCCCCTCCCCTCACGTTAAGAGTCTGGGTGTCATTCTTGATAGCACTCTCTCTTTTCACTCTCACATCAATAGTATCACCCGGTCTGCTTATTTCCACCTTCGAAACATCAACCGTCTACGTCCATCCCTCTCTCTGCACTCTGCTTCCATCCTGGTCCACAGTCTGGTCACTTCTCGAATTGATTACTGTAACTCTCTCCTTTTTGGTCTGCCTCACAAATTAACCCGTAAGCTTCAATTGGTTCAAAACTCAGCTGCCCGCATCGTTACCAAAACCCCCTCATTCCACCACATCACCCCAGTTTTGCAGCAACTCCACTGGCTTCCAGTCACATTCAGAATTCAATTTAAAATCCTGTTATACACTTTCAAGGCTATTCATAGCCTCGCCCCTCCTTACCTGTCTGATCTCCTGCACATTACCACCCATTCACGCTCCCTTCGTTCTTCCTCTTCCATCCACCTCAACGTGCCTCTTGTCCGCCTCCGCACCATGGGACACAGAGCCTTTTCTCACTCTGCTCCCCAACTCTGGAACGCTCTTCCCCCAGACATCCGTAACATTGACTGCCTTCTGACCTTCAAATCAAAACTCAAAACTCATCTGTTCAAGTTAGCCTTCTCACTTTAATTTTTTATATAGTTATTTTATATTGTTTTTATTGTGTTTTTAATGCTGTGAAGTGTCCTTGAGTGTTTTGAGGGCGGCCATGGTGTAGTGGTAAGGGCAGTCATCTCCCGATCGGAAAGTTGGCGGTTCGACTCCCGGGACCCGCACCATGTGTCGTTGTGTCCTTGGGCAAGACACTTAACCCTAAGTTGCTCCCGGTAGGACTGGAAAGCACCTTGCATGGTAGTCTGCCGCCACCGGTTTATGAATGTGTGTAACATTCAATATATGTGTAGCACTTTGAGATTTTCAGTAATGAAAAGTGCGTTATAAATTGAATTAATTATTATTATTTTGAAAGGCGCTACCAAATAAAATGCATTATTATTATAATTATAAAAGTGTGTTCAATAATTACAGACTGATATCATTATTGCAACTATTTTCAAAAATCTTGGAGAAACTGTTTGTCATCAGAATGGATCAATTTGTTGAAAAGCATAATATTCTTGCTAGTAATCAATATGGGTTTAGAGCAGGAAATTCCACATCCATGGCTCTGATGGAATTGATAGAATTAATAACTACTGCTGTTGATCAAAAACAATGTGGTGTGGGTGTATTTGTTGATTTGAAAAAAGCTCTGATGCTGCTCAATAATCCAGGTAGAAAAATCTAAAAAAGCTAAGTCTGGTCCTCTGGACATTTAAAAAACAAAACAAAACAAAAAACTGTAGAAACGTTTCGTCTTTTTTTTTTTTTTTTTTTTTCATTTATAGATGGCCTCCCTTCTCACCTTATAGCCATCCTCTCACTCCAATATGTATTTTTTATTTTTTTTTAATAGAGAGAAAGAAAGAAAAGAGAAAGTAAGACAACAAAACAACAATTATCCACAAAAAGAGCACAAGGCAAACACACCCAACCTCCGTCCACAATCCTGCAAAGCACATGACAGAACACAGCAACGAAACATACATGCATAAAGACTAATAATAT
>JBBPBX010087711.1:0-14644 GCA_038048925.1 Garcialebias charrua
TCTGGAACGCTCTCCCTCTAACAATGCGCGGCTCCGAGTCGACTGATGCATTTAAAAGAAGTCTTAAGACTTATCTTTTCAAACAGGCTTATGGTTAATTGTACTTATCAATTTTAGAGTTTATCATGTGTAACCTTTTTGTATAGCATGTTTTAAGAGTGTATAATTTTAGTATGATTTTATTATGTGTATTTCTTATGTAAAGCACTTTGTGATTTTATATCTGTGAAAGGTGTTATATAAATAAAGTTTACTTACTTACAAACATAATTTTTAGTCATTCTGTTTTTCCAAATGTAATTCCGTTTTTTTCTAATGTCATTCTGTTTTTTTCTAATGTAATTCCGTATTTTCAAATATCATTCTGTTTTTTCAAATGTAATTTCGTTTTTTCAAATGTAATTTTGGTTTTTCAAATGTTGTTGTTTTTGTTGTGTTTTTCCAAATGTAATTCCGCTTTTTTTTTTTTCAATTGTAATTTCGTTTTTTCAAATGTTGTGTTTTTGTTGTGTTTTTCCAAATGTAATTTCGTTTTTTTTTTATGTTGTTCATTTACACCATGGGGCCACCGTATTTTAGAGTAAAGACAGAAACGTTTCCAAACTGCAGACTTTAAAGAGCCTGAGGGTCCTCAGTCTCTGCAGCTGTGATTTCAGCTACAAGTTGTACATGTTGGTGTACAACATGTTTATTCACTGAATTATAAAGTTTGTGGCCTAAAAACATAAACTGCCTTCAAGGTTTCTCTAAAATATTTAACAACAAACACTAAAAATGATCATCAATAAGTTTGAGAAGTGAAGTCCGGGTGTTCATTACAGTATTATGATCTGAGATGAAGGCGAACCGCAGGGCGTTCCTTTAGGACTCTTGTTTTTTTAGTTTGTCGTGTTCAGATTGTAAAAAGAGAAACTGGTGTTTGGGACTCGGTACCGGCTGGATTATCTGCTCAGTGAACACCTCGTATCGTCCGGCTTTCGCTCCTGCAGGTTCAGATGTTTCTCCATGAGTCGCTCAGCTCTGAGCCCGACGTCTGAGATGTGAGAGTGAAAACACGATGAGTTCATCTCGGCTGCTCGATCATTTGGTTTCACACAGAAGACAAACCATCTCATCGCAGAGACGACAAACTCACCAGCCGACAGAAAACAGGCACGTTTCAAACGTGACGGCCGAGAGGAACGCCGCAGAGCGCCAACATGTCCACACGAATGAGAGACCCAGACCACCGGGACCCAGAGCCCATGGTCCAAGACAACTGGAACCAAAACCAACAGTTAGAGACAACTGGAACCAGAATCATTGGTCCAAGACAACTGGAACCAGAATCATCGGTCCAAGACGACTGGAACCAGAATCAATGGTTCGAGACAACTGGAACCAGAATCAACGGTTCGAGACAACTGGAACCAGAATCATCGGTCCAAGACAACTGGAACCAGAATCATTGGTCCAAGACAACTGGAACCAAAACCAACAGTTCGAGACAACTGGAACCAGAATCATCGGTACAAGACAACTGGAACCAGAATCATCGGTCCAAGACAACTGGAACCAGAATCAATGGTTCGAGACAACTGGAACCAGAATCAACGGTTCGAGACAACTGGAACCAGAACCATCGGTCCAAGACAACTGGAACCAGAATCATCGGTCCAAGACAACTGGAACCAGAATCAACAGTTAGAGACAAATGCAACCAGAATCAACGGTTCAAGACAAATGGAACCAGAATCATCGGTCCAAGACAACTGGAACCAGAATCAACGGTTCGAGAAAACTGGAACCAGAATCAACGGTTCGAGACAAATGGAACCAAAATCAACGGTTCAAGACAACTGGAACCAGAATCAACGGTTCGAGAAAACTGGAACCAGAATCAACGGTTCGAGACAACTGGAACCAGAATCATCGGTCCAAGACAACTGGAACCAGAATCAACGGTTCGAGACAACTGGAACAAAACCATCGGTCCAAGACAACTAGAACCAGAATCATCGGTCCGAGACAACTGGAACCAGAATCATCAGTCCAGGACAACTGGAACCAGAATCAACGGTTCGAGACAACTGGAACCAGAACCATCGGTCCAAGACAAATGGAACCAGAATCATTGGTCCAAGACAACTGGAACCAGAATCAACAGTTCGAGACAACTGGAACCAGAATCATCGGTACAAGACAACTGGAACCAGAATCATCGGTCCAAGACAACTGGAACCAGAATCAATGGTTCGAGACAACTGGAACCAGAATCAACGGTTCGAGACAACTGGAACCAGAATCAACAGTTCGAGACAACTGGAACCAGAACCATTGGTCCAAGACAACTGGAACCAGAATCATCGGTCCAAGACAACTGGAACCAGAATCAACAGTTTGAGACAAATGCAACCAGAATCAACGGTTCAAGACAAATGGAACCAGAATCATCGGTCCAAGACAACTGGAACCAGAATCAACGGTTCGAGAAAACTGGAACCAGAATCAACGGTTCGAGACAAATGGAACCAGAATCAATGGTTCAAGACAACTGGAACCAGAATCAACGGTTCGAGAAAACTGGAACCAGAATCAACGGTTCGAGACAACTGGAACCAGAATCATCTGTCCAAGACAACTGGAACCAGAATCAACGGTTCGAGACAACTGGAACCAGAACCATCGGTCCAAGACAACCAGAACCAGAATCATCAGTCCAAGACAACTGGAACCAGAATCATCGGTCCAGGACAACTGGAACCAGAATCAACGGTTCGAGACAACTGGAACCAGAACCATCGGTCCAAGACAAATGGAACCAAAATCATCGGTCCAAGACAACTGGAACCAGAATCAACGTTTCGAAAAAACTGGAACCAGAATCAACGGTTCGACACAACTGGAACCAGAATCATCGGTCCAAGACAACTGGAATCAGAGTCAACGGTTCGAGACAACTGGAACAAGAACCATCGGTCAAAGACAACTGGAACCAGAATCATCAGTCCAAGACAACTGGAACCAAAATCATCGGTCCAAGACAACTGGAACCAGAATCAACGGTTCGAGAAAACTGGAACCAGAATCAACGGTTCGAGACAAATGGAACCAGAATCAACGGTTCAAGACAACTGGAACCAGAATCAACGGTTCGAGAAAACTGGAACCAGAATCAACGGTTCGAGACAACTGGAACCAGAATCATCGGTCCAAGACAACTGGAACCAGAACCATCGGTCCAAGACAACTAGAACCAGAGTCATCAGTCCAAGACAACTGGAACCAGAATCATCGGTCCAGGACAACTGGAACCAGAATAAACGGTTCGAGACAACTTGAACCAGAACCATCGGTCCAAGACAAATGGAACCAGAATCATCGGTCCAAGACAACTGGAACCAGAATCAACGGTTCGAAAAAACTGGAACCCGAATCAACGGTTCGAGACAACTGGAAACAGAATCATCGGTCCAAGACAACTGGAATCAGAGTCAACGGTTCGAGACAACTGGAACCAGAACCATCGGTCAAAGACAACTGGAACCAGAATCATCAGTCCAAGACAACTGGAACCAAAATCATCGGTCCAAGACAACTGGAACCAGAATCATCGGTCCAAGACAACCAGTGATAGGAATAACGGAGTTATAAATAAACGGCGTTACAAACGGAGTTATTTTTTTCATTAACGGGTAATCTAAGTAGTTACTATGTCTATCGTTACAACGCCGTTACCGTTACAAACACTAAAATGGTGTACGTTATTTTGTCTTCTGCGCGCTGTCTCTCGCTGCTTGTTTACTTTTTTTTCCCCTTGTTGGTGAGGGAGGGTGGAGGGGGAGGGAGGGTAGGAGCATAGACATAGAGCTATAGACGTGGGAGCAGAGGGGAGGGAGGGACGAAACAATAAGGATGATGCTGATTGGCTAAGGTAGAGTGTCAGTCAGAGGTCAGCCAATCAGCGGTTTTGTTGTTCAGCTCACACACGCTGCAGCAGGAAGCTTCAAATCTGAAAAGTTAACAGAAGTCTGGCAGCAATGGCGAGTCTGGAGGGAAAGTTGGCGTTTTCAAAGTGGAAATACAGAAATTACTTTACTCTCCTTGAGGTAAAAGGCAAGAACGTGCATGTGAAGTGTACATTATGTCCCGGAGCGAAGTGTACGTCCGTCGTATCTGATCTGACAAGCATCTCACAACAGCTCAGGTAATTCAGCTTTTCAGTACTGTTTTAAAAGTACTTCATATTGTGAAAATGATTCTTTTGTTTTTAAGAAAATTCTTGAAGAACCAGTTGTGTGAGAGTTTGATTTTATTTTACACTACAAAGCACTTATTTTAACTGTTTACTTTTATTTCTAAGAAAACACTTGAACAGTACAGGGTGTACATAGAGCTGAAAAACACAATTGTTATATTATTTTGTTAACCTGTATTTTGTAATGAAGAAAAAACTTGAAGTATAGTATGTCAAACAGTCATGTTCTGTTGAGGTGCTGTAAGCATTTCTACTTAAAATTCGTAGATATATCTAAACTTAAACCAACCAAACAAACAATAGTTACTTTCCCTGGTAACTAATTACTTTTATAGGTGAGTAATTCAGTTACTAACTCAGTTACTTTTTGGGCGAAGTGACTAGTAACTATAATTAATTACTTTTTTGAAGTAACATTCCCAACACTGAAGACAACTGGAACCAGAATCAACGGTTCAAGACAACTGGAACCAGATCCATCGGTCCAAGACAACTGGAACCAGAATCAACGGTTCGAGAAAACTGGAACCAGAATCAACGGTTCGAGACAAATGGAACCAGAATCAACGGTTCAAGACAACTGGATCCAGAACCGACGGTCCTAGACAACTGGACCCAGAACCAACGTTCCGAGACAACTGGACCCAGAACCATCGGTTCGAGACAACTGGAACCAGAACCGACGGTCCGAGACAACTGGATCCAGAACAGACAGTCCGAGACAACTGGATCCAGAACCGACGGTCCGAGACAAATGGATCCATAACTGATGGTCCGAGACAACTGGATCCAAAACCAACAGTCCGAGACAACTGGAACCAAAACCAACGACAACTGGATCCAAAACCATCTGACTGAGACAACTGGAACCAAAACCAACAGACAACTGGATCCACAACCGACGGTCCGAGACAACAGGAACCAAAACCAACAGACAACTGGATCCAGAACCATCGGCCCGAGACAACTGGAACCAAAACCAACAGACAACTGGAACCAGAACCATCGGCCTGAGACAACTGGAACCAAAACCAACAGACAACTGGATCCAGAACCATCGGCCTGAGACAACTGGAACCAAAACCAACGACAACTGGATCCAGAACCATCGGCCTGAGACAACTGGAACCAAAACCAACAGACAACTGGATCCAGAAACAACCTTAGATATCTGGGTGTTCTCTTTGACAGCTCTCTGTCAATGGACAGTCATTGTAAACTGTTAGTTCGCAACTGTTTTTATCATTTAAGGAACATTTCAAAGTTGCGAGCTATTTTATCTAAGACAGAATTAGAAATGGTTGTCCATGCTTTTATTTCTTCTCGGTTGGATTATTGTAACGGCCTTTTAGTAGGGATAAGTAAATCCACCATGGCTTCTCTTCAGTCTGTTCAGAACGCTGCAGCCAGACTTTTGACTGGAACCCGCAGAACAGATCATATAACTCCTGTTCTGTACTCTCTCCACTGGCTTCCGATATATTTTAGGGTTCATTTTAAAATTTTGGTTTTAACTTTTAAAGCACTCCATGGTGAGACTCCCAAATATGTTTTCAACCTTTTGAAGCCACTCTGTCAGTCTAGAACTCTGAGGTCTTCTAATCAGCTACTGCTGTCGGTCCCTAGAACCCATTTTAAAACCCGTGGTGATAGAGCATTTCAGGTGGTGGCACCGAGGCTCTGGAACGCTCTCCCTCTAACAATGCGCGGCTCCGAGTCGACTGATGCATTTAAAAGAAGTCTTAAGACTTATCTTTTCAAACAGGCTTATGGTTAATTGTACTTATCAATTTTAGAGTTTATCATGTGTAACCTTTTTGTATAGCATGTTTTAAGAGTGTATAATTTTAGTATGATTTTATTATGTGTATTTCTTATGTAAAGCACTTTGTGATTTTATATCTGTGAAAGGTGTTATATAAATAAAGTTTACTTACTTACAAACATAATTTTTAGTCATTCTGTTTTTCCAAATGTAATTCCGTTTTTTTCTAATGTCATTCTGTTTTTTTCTAATGTAATTCCGTATTTTCAAATATCATTCTGTTTTTTCAAATGTAATTTCGTTTTTTCAAATGTAATTTTGGTTTTTCAAATGTTGTTGTTTTTGTTGTGTTTTTCCAAATGTAATTCCGCTTTTTTTTTTTTCAATTGTAATTTCGTTTTTTCAAATGTTGTGTTTTTGTTGTGTTTTTCCAAATGTAATTTCGTTTTTTTTTTATGTTGTTCATTTACACCATGGGGCCACCGTATTTTAGAGTAAAGACAGAAACGTTTCCAAACTGCAGACTTTAAAGAGCCTGAGGGTCCTCAGTCTCTGCAGCTGTGATTTCAGCTACAAGTTGTACATGTTGGTGTACAACATGTTTATTCACTGAATTATAAAGTTTGTGGCCTAAAAACATAAACTGCCTTCAAGGTTTCTCTAAAATATTTAACAACAAACACTAAAAATGATCATCAATAAGTTTGAGAAGTGAAGTCCGGGTGTTCATTACAGTATTATGATCTGAGATGAAGGCGAACCGCAGGGCGTTCCTTTAGGACTCTTGTTTTTTTAGTTTGTCGTGTTCAGATTGTAAAAAGAGAAACTGGTGTTTGGGACTCGGTACCGGCTGGATTATCTGCTCAGTGAACACCTCGTATCGTCCGGCTTTCGCTCCTGCAGGTTCAGATGTTTCTCCATGAGTCGCTCAGCTCTGAGCCCGACGTCTGAGATGTGAGAGTGAAAACACGATGAGTTCATCTCGGCTGCTCGATCATTTGGTTTCACACAGAAGACAAACCATCTCATCGCAGAGACGACAAACTCACCAGCCGACAGAAAACAGGCACGTTTCAAACGTGACGGCCGAGAGGAACGCCGCAGAGCGCCAACATGTCCACACGAATGAGAGACCCAGACCACCGGGACCCAGAGCCCATGGTCCAAGACAACTGGAACCAAAACCAACAGTTAGAGACAACTGGAACCAGAATCATTGGTCCAAGACAACTGGAACCAGAATCATCGGTCCAAGACGACTGGAACCAGAATCAATGGTTCGAGACAACTGGAACCAGAATCAACGGTTCGAGACAACTGGAACCAGAATCATCGGTCCAAGACAACTGGAACCAGAATCATTGGTCCAAGACAACTGGAACCAAAACCAACAGTTCGAGACAACTGGAACCAGAATCATCGGTACAAGACAACTGGAACCAGAATCATCGGTCCAAGACAACTGGAACCAGAATCAATGGTTCGAGACAACTGGAACCAGAATCAACGGTTCGAGACAACTGGAACCAGAACCATCGGTCCAAGACAACTGGAACCAGAATCATCGGTCCAAGACAACTGGAACCAGAATCAACAGTTAGAGACAAATGCAACCAGAATCAACGGTTCAAGACAAATGGAACCAGAATCATCGGTCCAAGACAACTGGAACCAGAATCAACGGTTCGAGAAAACTGGAACCAGAATCAACGGTTCGAGACAAATGGAACCAAAATCAACGGTTCAAGACAACTGGAACCAGAATCAACGGTTCGAGAAAACTGGAACCAGAATCAACGGTTCGAGACAACTGGAACCAGAATCATCGGTCCAAGACAACTGGAACCAGAATCAACGGTTCGAGACAACTGGAACAAAACCATCGGTCCAAGACAACTAGAACCAGAATCATCGGTCCGAGACAACTGGAACCAGAATCATCAGTCCAGGACAACTGGAACCAGAATCAACGGTTCGAGACAACTGGAACCAGAACCATCGGTCCAAGACAAATGGAACCAGAATCATTGGTCCAAGACAACTGGAACCAGAATCAACAGTTCGAGACAACTGGAACCAGAATCATCGGTACAAGACAACTGGAACCAGAATCATCGGTCCAAGACAACTGGAACCAGAATCAATGGTTCGAGACAACTGGAACCAGAATCAACGGTTCGAGACAACTGGAACCAGAATCAACAGTTCGAGACAACTGGAACCAGAACCATTGGTCCAAGACAACTGGAACCAGAATCATCGGTCCAAGACAACTGGAACCAGAATCAACAGTTTGAGACAAATGCAACCAGAATCAACGGTTCAAGACAAATGGAACCAGAATCATCGGTCCAAGACAACTGGAACCAGAATCAACGGTTCGAGAAAACTGGAACCAGAATCAACGGTTCGAGACAAATGGAACCAGAATCAATGGTTCAAGACAACTGGAACCAGAATCAACGGTTCGAGAAAACTGGAACCAGAATCAACGGTTCGAGACAACTGGAACCAGAATCATCTGTCCAAGACAACTGGAACCAGAATCAACGGTTCGAGACAACTGGAACCAGAACCATCGGTCCAAGACAACCAGAACCAGAATCATCAGTCCAAGACAACTGGAACCAGAATCATCGGTCCAGGACAACTGGAACCAGAATCAACGGTTCGAGACAACTGGAACCAGAACCATCGGTCCAAGACAAATGGAACCAAAATCATCGGTCCAAGACAACTGGAACCAGAATCAACGTTTCGAAAAAACTGGAACCAGAATCAACGGTTCGACACAACTGGAACCAGAATCATCGGTCCAAGACAACTGGAATCAGAGTCAACGGTTCGAGACAACTGGAACAAGAACCATCGGTCAAAGACAACTGGAACCAGAATCATCAGTCCAAGACAACTGGAACCAAAATCATCGGTCCAAGACAACTGGAACCAGAATCAACGGTTCGAGAAAACTGGAACCAGAATCAACGGTTCGAGACAAATGGAACCAGAATCAACGGTTCAAGACAACTGGAACCAGAATCAACGGTTCGAGAAAACTGGAACCAGAATCAACGGTTCGAGACAACTGGAACCAGAATCATCGGTCCAAGACAACTGGAACCAGAACCATCGGTCCAAGACAACTAGAACCAGAGTCATCAGTCCAAGACAACTGGAACCAGAATCATCGGTCCAGGACAACTGGAACCAGAATAAACGGTTCGAGACAACTTGAACCAGAACCATCGGTCCAAGACAAATGGAACCAGAATCATCGGTCCAAGACAACTGGAACCAGAATCAACGGTTCGAAAAAACTGGAACCCGAATCAACGGTTCGAGACAACTGGAAACAGAATCATCGGTCCAAGACAACTGGAATCAGAGTCAACGGTTCGAGACAACTGGAACCAGAACCATCGGTCAAAGACAACTGGAACCAGAATCATCAGTCCAAGACAACTGGAACCAAAATCATCGGTCCAAGACAACTGGAACCAGAATCATCGGTCCAAGACAACCAGTGATAGGAATAACGGAGTTATAAATAAACGGCGTTACAAACGGAGTTATTTTTTTCATTAACGGGTAATCTAAGTAGTTACTATGTCTATCGTTACAACGCCGTTACCGTTACAAACACTAAAATGGTGTACGTTATTTTGTCTTCTGCGCGCTGTCTCTCGCTGCTTGTTTACTTTTTTTTCCCCTTGTTGGTGAGGGAGGGTGGAGGGGGAGGGAGGGTAGGAGCATAGACATAGAGCTATAGACGTGGGAGCAGAGGGGAGGGAGGGACGAAACAATAAGGATGATGCTGATTGGCTAAGGTAGAGTGTCAGTCAGAGGTCAGCCAATCAGCGGTTTTGTTGTTCAGCTCACACACGCTGCAGCAGGAAGCTTCAAATCTGAAAAGTTAACAGAAGTCTGGCAGCAATGGCGAGTCTGGAGGGAAAGTTGGCGTTTTCAAAGTGGAAATACAGAAATTACTTTACTCTCCTTGAGGTAAAAGGCAAGAACGTGCATGTGAAGTGTACATTATGTCCCGGAGCGAAGTGTACGTCCGTCGTATCTGATCTGACAAGCATCTCACAACTGCTCAGGTAATTCAGCTTTTCAGTACTGTTTTAAAAGTACTTCATATTGTGAAAATGGTTCTTTTGTTTTTAAGAAAATTCTTGAAGAACCAGTTGTGTGAGAGTTTGATTTTATTTTACACTACAAAGCACTTATTTTAACTGTTTACTTTTATTTCTAAGAAAACACTTGAACAGTACAGGGTGTACATAGAGCTGAAAAACACAATTGTTATATTATTTTGTTAACCTGTATTTTGTAATGAAGAAAAAACTTGAAGTATAGTATGTCAAACAGTCATGTTCTGTTGAGGTGCTGTAAGCATTTCTACTTAAAATTCGTAGATATATCTAAACTTAAACCAACCAAACAAACAATAGTTACTTTCCCTGGTAACTAATTACTTTTATAGGTGAGTAATTCAGTTACTAACTCAGTTACTTTTTGGGCGAAGTGACTAGTAACTATAATTAATTACTTTTTTGAAGTAACATTCCCAACACTGAAGACAACTGGAACCAGAATCAACGGTTCAAGACAACTGGAACCAGATCCATCGGTCCAAGACAACTGGAACCAGAATCAACGGTTCGAGAAAACTGGAACCAGAATCAACGGTTCGAGACAAATGGAACCAGAATCAACGGTTCAAGACAACTGGATCCAGAACCGACGGTCCTAGACAACTGGACCCAGAACCAACGTTCAGAGACAACTGGACCCAGAACCATCGGTTCGAGACAACTGGAACCAGAACCGACGGTCCGAGACAACTGGATCCAGAACAGACAGTCCGAGACAACTGGATCCAGAACCGACGGTCCGAGACAAATGGATCCATAACTGATGGTCCGAGACAACTGGATCCAAAACCAACAGTCGGAGACAACTGGAACCAAAACCAACGACAACTGGATCCAAAACCATCTGACTGAGACAACTGGAACCAAAACCAACAGACAACTGGATCCACAACCGACGGTCCGAGACAACAGGAACCAAAACCAACAGACAACTGGATCCAGAACCATCGGCCCGAGACAACTGGAACCAAAACCAACAGACAACTGGAACCAGAACCATCGGCCTGAGACAACTGGAACCAAAACCAACAGACAACTGGATCCAGAACCATCGGCCTGAGACAACTGGAACCAAAACCAACGACAACTGGATCCAGAACCATCGGCCTGAGACAACTGGAACCAAAACCAACAGACAACTGGATCCAGAAACAACCTTAGATATCTGGGTGTTCTCTTTGACAGCTCTCTGTCAATGGACAGTCATTGTAAACTGTTAGTTCGCAACTGTTTTTATCATTTAAGGAACATTTCAAAGTTGCGAGCTATTTTATCTAAGACAGAATTAGAAATGGTTGTCCATGCTTTTATTTCTTCTCGGTTGGATTATTGTAACGGCCTTTTAGTAGGGATAAGTAAATCCACCATGGCTTCTCTTCAGTCTGTTCAGAACGCTGCAGCCAGACTTTTGACTGGAACCCGCAGAACGGATCATATTACTCCTGTTCTGTACTCTCTCCACTGGCTTCCGATATATTTTAGGGTTCATTTTAAAATTTTGGTTTTAACTTTTAAAGCACTCCATGGTGAGACTCCCAAATATGTTTTCAACCTTTTGAAGCCACTCTGTCAGTCTAGAACTCTGAGGTCTTCTAATCAGCTACTGCTGTCGGTCCCTAGAACCCATTTTAAAACCCGTGGTGATAGAGCATTTCAGGTGGTGGCACCGAGGCTCTGGAACGCTCTCCCTCTAACAATGCGCGGCTCCGAGTCGACTGATGCATTTAAAAGAAGTCTTAAGACTTATCTTTTCAAACAGGCTTATGGTTAATTGTACTTATCAATTTTAGAGTTTATCATGTGTAACCTTTTTGTATAGCATGTTTTAAGAGTGTATAATTTTAGTATGATTTTATTATGTGTATTTCTTATGTAAAGCACTTTGTGATTTTATATCTGTGAAAGGTGTTATATAAATAAAGTTTACTTACTTACAAACATAATTTTTAGTCATTCTGTTTTTCCAAATGTAATTCCGTTTTTTTCTAATGTCATTCTGTTTTTTTCTAATGTAATTCCGTATTTTCAAATATCATTCTGTTTTTTCAAATGTAATTTCGTTTTTTCAAATGTAATTTTGGTTTTTCAAATGTTGTTGTTTTTGTTGTGTTTTTCCAAATGTAATTCCGCTTTTTTTTTTTTCAATTGTAATTTCGTTTTTTCAAATGTTGTGTTTTTGTTGTGTTTTTCCAAATGTAATTTCGTTTTTTTTTTATGTTGTTCATTTACACCATGGGGCCACCGTATTTTAGAGTAAAGACAGAAACGTTTCCAAACTGCAGACTTTAAAGAGCCTGAGGGTCCTCAGTCTCTGCAGCTGTGATTTCAGCTACAAGTTGTACATGTTGGTGTACAACATGTTTATTCACTGAATTATAAAGTTTGTGGCCTAAAAACATAAACTGCCTTCAAGGTTTCTCTAAAATATTTAACAACAAACACTAAAAATGATCATCAATAAGTTTGAGAAGTGAAGTCCGGGTGTTCATTACAGTATTATGATCTGAGATGAAGGCGAACCGCAGGGCGTTCCTTTAGGACTCTTGTTTTTTTAGTTTGTCGTGTTCAGATTGTAAAAAGAGAAACTGGTGTTTGGGACTCGGTACCGGCTGGATTATCTGCTCAGTGAACACCTCGTATCGTCCGGCTTTCGCTCCTGCAGGTTCAGATGTTTCTCCATGAGTCGCTCAGCTCTGAGCCCGACGTCTGAGATGTGAGAGTGAAAACACGATGAGTTCATCTCGGCTGCTCGATCATTTGGTTTCACACAGAAGACAAACCATCTCATCGCAGAGACGACAAACTCACCAGCCGACAGAAAACAGGCACGTTTCAAACGTGACGGCCGAGAGGAACGCCGCAGAGCGCCAACATGTCCACACGAATGAGAGACCCAGACCACCGGGACCCAGAGCCCATGGTCCAAGACAACTGGAACCAAAACCAACAGTTAGAGACAACTGGAACCAGAATCATTGGTCCAAGACAACTGGAACCAGAATCATCGGTCCAAGACGACTGGAACCAGAATCAATGGTTCGAGACAACTGGAACCAGAATCAACGGTTCGAGACAACTGGAACCAGAATCATCGGTCCAAGACAACTGGAACCAGAATCATTGGTCCAAGACAACTGGAACCAAAACCAACAGTTCGAGACAACTGGAACCAGAATCATCGGTACAAGACAACTGGAACCAGAATCATCGGTCCAAGACAACTGGAACCAGAATCAATGGTTCGAGACAACTGGAACCAGAATCAACGGTTCGAGACAACTGGAACCAGAACCATCGGTCCAAGACAACTGGAACCAGAATCATCGGTCCAAGACAACTGGAACCAGAATCAACAGTTAGAGACAAATGCAACCAGAATCAACGGTTCAAGACAAATGGAACCAGAATCATCGGTCCAAGACAACTGGAACCAGAATCAACGGTTCGAGAAAACTGGAACCAGAATCAACGGTTCGAGACAAATGGAACCAAAATCAACGGTTCAAGACAACTGGAACCAGAATCAACGGTTCGAGAAAACTGGAACCAGAATCAACGGTTCGAGACAACTGGAACCAGAATCATCGGTCCAAGACAACTGGAACCAGAATCAACGGTTCGAGACAACTGGAACAAAACCATCGGTCCAAGACAACTAGAACCAGAATCATCGGTCCGAGACAACTGGAACCAGAATCATCAGTCCAGGACAACTGGAACCAGAATCAACGGTTCGAGACAACTGGAACCAGAACCATCGGTCCAAGACAAATGGAACCAGAATCATCGGTCCAAGACAACTGGAACCAGAATCAACAGTTCGAGACAACTGGAACCAGAATCATCGGTACAAGACAACTGGAACCAGAATCATCGGTCCAAGACAACTGGAACCAGAATCAATGGTTCGAGACAACTGGAACCAGAATCAACGGTTCGAGACAACTGGAACCAGAATCAACAGTTCGAGACAACTGGAACCAGAACCATCGGTCCAAGACAACTGGAACCAGAATCATCGGTCCAAGACAACTGGAACCAGAATCAACAGTTTGAGACAAATGCAACCAGAATCAACGGTTCAAGACAAATGGAACCAGAATCATCGGTCCAAGACAACTGGAACCAGAATCAACGGTTCGAGAAAACTGGAACCAGAATCAACGGTTCGAGACAAATGGAACCAGAATCAATGGTTCAAGACAACTGGAACCAGAATCAACGGTTCGAGAAAACTGGAACCAGAATCAACGGTTCGAGACAACTGGAACCAGAATCATCTGTCCAAGACAACTGGAACCAGAATCAACGGTTCGAGACAACTGGAACCAGAACCATCGGTCCAAGACAACCAGAACCAGAATCATCAGTCCAAGACAACTGGAACCAGAATCATCGGTCCAGGACAACTGGAACCAGAATCAACGGTTCGAGACAACTGGAACCAGAACCATCGGTCCAAGACAAATGGAACCAAAATCATCG